>JAJJMB010010543.1:712467-754970 GCA_023531105.1 Papaver atlanticum | reverse complement strand
ACGAAAAAGTATATGGAAGATTATGCAAAAAAAAAAAAAAAAAAAAAAAAAAGGATAACTAAACAATATAAAAATTGAAAAAAGTTTAGAATGGTATTATATTTTTATGTTTTTAATGTTGCATGATTTTGATTATTTTATGAGCAACGAGAAGTATCATCCCAACATTGACATCTTATTATAACGTGACAACAATATACTCGAGGATTATTTGAAGAATGAAGATCACATTGAATATGGGGAAGATAACCCAAATTTGACAAGAACATGATTACATTTTTAGGAGGTCGGGTCATAGAAAAGGTGTTTAAACAACGAGCATGCATCAGTCTTTTTCTACAAGGTAGGTTTAAACAAAAAGTTTACAAATACATGATCCATGAAAATATGGATAAGTTAAAATCAAAACAGAAACACGGGCTACATCGATTCAAAACAATGTCTAGAAAGGATATACAGTTCCCGATTGAAAAGGAATACAACTATATAAGAATAATGAAATGTCCAAAGAGAGAAGCTTGGAGTTCAAGGACGGGTCAAAAACATATTCATTCATTTTTTGGAGTAGTTTTTAATGGATCTAAATTCTTTTACTATTTTAGCCAATTTACATTCTTGACTAGGTGTGTTATAACTCCAGTTTATATTCTTAACTGGATCATATTCATGGGGCCCCAGGTTTTTGCCGTGTCAATGACATTAACAACTGCTTCAACAACTTCAATAAATTTTGCATTATTTACCTTATTAATGTTGTGGTAATTTAAGTTCTTATCCATATCATACTGTTTTCTCTTCAGAATAGATCTTTTGGAATGCTTTATTAAAATTTATAATTTTTGCTTTAAAATTCTTAAAAATAAAAATTTCTTCTGAACAATTTATGAAAGCAAATACTGGAATTGTTCATTTGTTCATTTCAAGTAAATAATTCAATTTTTGTTCGAACCACTGTTCAGCTTAATTTTGTTAGATAAAAACGCTCAACACTATCCACTTCAAGTCACCTGATACTTTGACAGGTGAGGTTCACGTTTAATCAATGACCACCATTTAGTTATCATGGAACCAATGAACCGACAATACGAAGAAAAACTTTTAGGAAATCATTAACGATGATACCTAGGAAATCATTAACCGGCAATACTACGTGACGCTTGACATTAATCAGAGGTTGAGCAGGGGCCGTAATGCCCCGGTGATACCTAGTTATAGTGAAGAACCATGGATTTAGATCACATTGATCGAACCATGTAAAAAATACTTGTGTCCATTTTACATTTCAAGCACTTTAATCTTCATTTTCATGTTTAATATGTTTAGATCTATAGAAATTGTTAAGGGGTGTTAGTTGTGGGATTTCCTGCAACTACATTTCTTCTCCTCTCCCTTCCTCTCACCTTGCTCTGATACCAAATGTAGGATCGAGCAAGAGAGAGGAGAGCACAAACAAGGAAGAAATAATAATCTACATTGATAATCAAACTCGGTGTACAAACTCTCATGGCTCAACGGCCTATTTATATTGTTCACAAACTTGACGACTACTCAAAGCACTTTCCTAATAAAGATCAAACTCTAAAATAGAACTCTTCTAGAACCAAAACTCTAAACAAAGAAACTCCAAAACAAATTCCTAGTATAACTTCGACTCATGTGAGTAAGTCTCAGTTAACTATTTCCAACAGAAACGATCATGTTGGAGTTGTCGGTTGGACAAGCAATGGCTGTAACCATGTCACTGTGACCAACTAGTGTTCCACGAAGGATTAGAGTTTCTCCAAGGTTTCCCATAGAAGCAGAAGAAATGTGGCTCACAACCCTCGAATCCTCTATTTGTTTTTCCTTGTCCTACATAAGTACCAGAGTTAGTGAGACTAAGCTTTCAAAGTAATGCTCTTCTTGGCGCAACTATTTCAAACTATAAATGTTGGGCTTTATAACCTTGTCATCTCTTGGAACATATAAAAACAGATCAGAACCTCCCCAAATAGGATTTCGCCCTTCTTGAAAGACCACATAAGCCAAACTGTAGTGTGTAATTCCTTCATCGTTTATAGTATAACGTTTAATTCAAGATTCTAGAACTCCATAATTTTGCATCACCCATACTTGAATACACGCCTTAACATCCGCCACCAATAAACAAAGGCACCCTTCTAATACCCCCAAATTACGAAACTTGGTAGTTCCATTTCTTTGAATACCTCGTTGCTCGTTGCTCGATTTCGTCCAAAAGTTTTTTTTTGGTGGTTCCATTTCTTTGAGAAGTACCGGTAGGTTAATGTATCATTTTGAAAAATAAGGTTAAGGACAAGTCCAGTGGGACGAGCAAGTCATCATATCTACTTATTTCCACTTAATTATGGGATAGCCAAACTAGCAAACATTTTGGTTGTTCTACCATACTGTATTACATTTTACTTAGAGGTTTTTATTTTTTATTTTATTTTTTTGTTATCGAGAAAACAAAAAGAAGATCTATTTTTTTTTACACATGCGCCTGGACAAACTTCATATTTTTCTGTGTAATTATTTTAGAGACTTGTGCTCAAGCTAGCTACGAAAGCCATAAACCAACATCCCGAGGAACTTCTGCCGGTGAATCGACAGGGGGCTAGGCATTACATTTTGAAAGAGAAGATCAACCTCTCTCTCTTACATAAGCATGCACAGTGCTCATTAAACAATTAAAGTGTCAAATTGGGGGTACCTAAATAAATTTTATAATCTAAGTTAGGTGTATACTTATTCTTGCTCTCTAGTTTTGTCCCTAGTAAAAATCCCCACCATCTTTTGCTCCCCATGGATGGCAATGACATTCATTAATGCCTCATCATGATGTGTGGCATGAATGATTAAGTAGATTTAATCAATTATGCTGGCTATTTTTTTTAATCTTTTTTTTCCAGATTTTATATATGGGTCGGGATCCTGTAACAAAAAAAATTGACAAAAGATCTTGACAAATCTTCCCAACCATGAAATGGTACATATTCAATGGATAATTATCTTGATGATGTGGAACATAAATTATTTTGAATTTGTGTTTGGCCGTGAATTAAGTTAAAGAACTTAACCTTTATCCTTATTCATCTTCTGCTGCTAAAATTGAATCCGGACATCTGATTTATCTTCTTCCATGTCTACCGAAAACTCTCTAGGAAAATATGATTCATAGTATCTACTCCCTCCGTTCCATTTAAGATGATGTTTTAGGGTTATCTTTTTGTTCCACAATACTCCAGAGTTTTTATATTTTTCCACAAAACTACCAATAACACCCTTACTTTTTATTTTGGAACTATAAGTTTATTTTTAAAAGCACTAATAACAATTAATGTTTGAAGATTTTTCTTAAGGGTATAGATGAAAAATCTTTATATCTCTCTCCATTTCTTAATCTGCGTGAAAACTCCAAGAACATCATCTAAAGTGGAACGGAGAAAGCATTTATGTTATGATCGATGGAGGTTCATATTTTATTTTTGGATTGATCAATTATATAGAAAAGCCAACTAAAAATATAATATGTCTGATCATCATCGGAATCTCAGAGCTTGAACCCAAGGAGAATGCTTAGACATAGATTTGTATTTCTAAGTTATTATGTATTTTTTTTTTTTTACTGAGTTATTATGCCTGCTCATTCAAAAATTCAAAATCATTGATATAGTTATGAAGCTAGAATTCTAGACTCAGCATGGTTACTCATCCAAACCATAACATCATAGTATAATTAGCATCTGAATCAAGATGTTTAGGTGGATGTTTACTCAGTAAACTTGCCTCCTCCAGTAACACCAACTCACAGAGTTATGATTGCAAAGTTATCTGCCATGAGACAATTAATTGATGATATCATTTAGGAACCCTTGCACTATACCGATTGATCACCTAAAAAAAAATGCTAACAGAGACTATAAAAAAAAATAAAAAAAATCCCGATGGATAGTAATTTTAACCCTTGCAATATACATGACCAAATGGCAGTAGTGATATCGCATGAGTTGCCTTCGCGGTGAAATTGTGGTGGAATTAGACCTTGTGGGTTTGAGCTTTTTTGGGCTTGGTTTAAGCGTAAAATTCACACATTTGTCATGGCCTAACTCAAAATAGGTTATGAAAAAAATGGCATTTTGTGTTGTTGGGACTGGCTTAAGCTAGCACTATCCATGGTGCAGTTCCTCGGTACAAACAATTGAAAGGATAAATTCACTACACAAACTTCTGTTTTGTGAAAGGACAATAGTCCCACATTGCTAGTTTCCGCTTAATTAACTTAAATATCATATGGAAGAGCCGCTCCATTCATTGCTAATTGGTTTTGAGTTGGATGCCCGCAGACAGAGCTAGGCCCGTACGCGGGCTGTAAGCCCGATTTTGGCCATTATTTATTACGTGACCGAATTTGTCACTTGTGCACCCATGACCCGACTTTGGTCATTACGTACGTAGGTCCACGTGTTAGGCCGAGTTATTGGCCTTACACGTGAGGGGGCGTGTGGAAGGACAATAGTCCCACATTGCTAATATCCCCTTAATTAACTTAAATATAATATGGAAGGGCCACTCCACTCATCGCCAATTTGTTTTGAGTTGGATGCCCGCAGATTTTAATATGGTATCAGAGTTAGGCCCGTACGCGCGGTGTAGGCCCGATTTGGCCACTGTGACCGAATGTCACTTGTACACCCGTGACCGAATGACCCGTCACTCGTATGACCTGTACGTGGGGTGTACCGTGACCGAATGTCACCTGCACACCTATGACCCACACGTACGTAGGTCCACGTGTTAGGCCGAATGACTGGCCTTACACGTGAGGGGGAGTGTGAAAGGACAATAGTCCCACATTGCTAGTTTCCGCTTAATTAACTTAAATATAATACGGAAGAGCCGCTCCACTCATTGCCAATTGGTTTTGAGTTGGATGCCCGCAGACTTTAACATATTTGTATACTGTCAACAAAAATTTATGAAGACGTGACTACAAGAAACATTCTACATAATTCTCCAATTTTTACTGCAACCAGAAACTCCAATGAAGGTGGTTACCACATCCAGAAAACCACGATGCATTAACTACATGTTAAAGAAAAACCAATCACTTTGATTAGACTATCCCGGTTGCCTTAGCATTATAGAGTCTAGAACCTATTTTTATCCCAGATCAGATGGTTCTCTAGGTTTAGGAAGACAGAGGATAAGCTGAAACTCTATCATAAGTAGACCACATTGGAGGAATTCAAAGTTTAAACTTTGGCACTATATGTACACTTGTGTCGAAGTATATATAAACTGAGGAATGGGAAGCTTATTATTCTACTTAGATAAGGTAAAAAGGCTTTTTTGTGAAAATTATAACATATCTTTTATATGCTTGTTAGAGTCTTATTCCACCTACGTGATTCAACTTGAATATAAAACTACTTGGCAGAGGCATATGCACACCTAATTTTATTATATAATCCGGCAATGAATCGAAATCACAAAGAACTAGAAGCCGACTAGCTATGCAAAGGGAACAAATTATGAATATTAGCTTCTATTTGTTTTTCATTTTAAATTGCGAAAACTGGTTGGGATTCTTCGTGGAGCTACTACTTCAATATACAATTAATTGATTTACCCATCTACAAACAAATTGTGATATCCTACAAACAAACAAAAAAATACTATAGTTGAGCCTAATTATCAATTAAACCTACGAATTTTACTGACATATTCTGGAAAGAAAAAAAAGTGTACTGCGATATCTACAATCACATATACAGATCTTCTTAATCAAAATAAAAAAACACAAAAACCATTAACCTAAAATACACAATCACATTTAAATTTAAAAGATATAGATGTTCATGTTCATGTTCGCTATTATAAATCGCACCATAAAAAAATTAATAGTTTGTAACCTCCGGTTTGAAAAATTATTAGAAATAACCCGTATTGTAAGCATGAGATGAAATGATTTTGGTCATAATGATTTAAATAAGTACTACGAACTATTACTTTTATCCATGAGAACTTATAGCTATGAAAACCCTAGATATTTTTCATCTAAATAATTATAAATTCAGTTACACTTGCAATTGATTAAAATAATAATTTCTAATAAGAATGTCAGGTAAATTGTTGTTGTTTTTTGCCCTAAAATAACAATTTTTTAGTCGATCTCCAAAGATTGGTGGTCTTTGATATTGTTTTGTGTTGTATTCAGACCATTATGCCGAATCTTCATCGATATTTGCAACCATTTCCGGATAAAAGTATAACACCACTCTGCACGGTTTACATATTCGATATTTTCAACACCAAAAAAGGATCGGAGAAGCTGAAAGTGAATCATGATAATAAAGAAGGGTTTGGTGACAGTGATGGGTCAGTGATTGAAGGTTTAATGACGACGTTCAATCGTGTTGTTATAGAGGAAAAGATAATCAGGATCAAGAAGATAAAATAAATAAATTTAGTAAATGCAGAGGAAAAATGAAACCACCCAAAAAGTCTGGGAGGTTTATGAAAAGATTGAGGTTTCAGTGTCATTATAGCTTTAAAAAGGAACGCGATTCAAAGCTAGACAAGGCTGCAAAGAATGTAAGCTTGTGATTCTACACGTCCTTGCTAGGTCGATTATAAGCTTTAAAATAATGTTTCTTTTTCACAAAAATTAAAATTATGCCTATTGTTAGAGCATTGCTTGGTCGAACTCGCAAGCGTTGCTATCTCAAGCTTGTTTGTCAAGTTTAGGTGATCAAAACTATAAGTCTTGATTTCTAGTCTACTTATAGCTATGTCTCGGATTATGATAGAATGTTTAGTTGAGCTTTAGACTTCACGGCGTTCATCGATTGAAGACGAAGATATACTGAGGAGATCTTGGAGGACTTTCATCAACAAAAGCTATGTGGAGACTAAAACTTATCTATAACTCAGAAGTCTATTATATTTTATCTCCTAATGAGACTAAGTCGTATAGCTTGATAGACTTATATTTTATACACATTTGATATTTCGAGCCGAGTTTATCTCTCTTATCTATTTCTCGAAATACGAGTTGGAAGCTTTTTATTTTAGCTACGTTCATCATTATTCTTGACGAGTTTAGTTGGGAACAATATATTTGTTGGAAACTAAATAGTAAGTCAAAAAATGATCGTGTGAAAATTGCTTTGAAACATCTTACATGATTTGTGTGAGACAGCCATTTGATGTCGACTCAGAAAGTTTCGTATTAATCATTCGATCACTTGAAAATTACTTATAAGCTAATGGTATGTGTGAGACAACCATTGTCGTCTTCTAAGGATGTTTCAATGATTGAAATGGGAGTTTTAAACATTTAAACTTTGTATGGATACAACACAGTATGCATACCAGTATGCAAACTGTTTTGATATGATTCAGGTCCGGAAACCTTGTTTGCATACCAGTATGCGAACGATTTTAACTGTTAAAGTCCGGGAACCAAGTTTGCATACCAGTATGCGAACGGTTCTACCTGAGTTAGGTCCGGGACGGCTGTTTGCGTACCCGTTTGCAAACGGCTGGACAAGACCAAGTCAAGATACTATAGTTTGCGTACCAGTTTGCAAACTTAGTTGGTTAATTTCTAAAATCAGTTAAGTATGTTTTCATACTCATGAACAAATACATTAATAAATTAAGGAATGCAATCTTTGCAAACCGTGGCTTAATGTTCATAAATTGATTTTGGTATAAGTACTTTGTATGATTACGAATCAATCCGATTTTGTTTCAATTGGTTCATATATATTTCTATGAGATAGTGAACAATTGAACAACTCTATTAGTGACATAATTAGATTCATTTGATTATCTTTGATTGATCGTCGTATTTGATCTAGAAGTGTTAGATGAATGTGGTTAAGACAAAAATGTTCATATGGCTAACTTCGGTTAACTATTGTTGAGCCAAATCAATATACACGTTTAGGTACGGTTACCCATATCTAAATGAAGGTATATTTCATTTGTATGTAACAAGCTAAGACCATTTGACGGTGGAGAGATATTTCTTTGGTTTTAAGCAAACTTAGCTTGAATCTTAAATCAGGATTTCATCTAACGGTGAATATTGAATGCTTTTTTTCTAACCTAACCTAGCTTTGATTGAAAGCAAACCCTGATTTGAAAGACTATATAAAGGAGAACTCTAGCTACTGGAAAACCTAATCCCAGCATTTCCTGTGTCCTAGTTGCGACTAGAGTCGATTCTCCTTTAACCTAGTTTTTTTCAAAACCATTATAGGTTAATGACTTGAAGACTTCATTTGGGATTCGTGAAGCCAGACCCAACTATTTTCTCTGTAGTTGTATGTTCTGATCTTACTTGTTCTATCGTATTGAGTACTATCTTCTCTAAGATTTGCTCGAGATTTATCTCCGATAGGTAAGATATAAAAAGTAATCACAAAGCTCTCCGTCTCATTCTTTGTGATTCCACAATAACTTCTTCTACTACCATATAGTTAAGTTATTGTGAGTGATTGATATTTCTAGGCTGTTCTTCGGGAATATAAGACTGGATTATCAATTGGTTCTTGTTCACCTTGATTTATTAAAAGACGGAACAAAAACTTCATAGGTACTTCTGTGGGAGACAGATTTATATATCGAAATAGACTTATCTGTGGGAGACAGATTTTTTTATAAGTCTTCGACTTTGGGTCGTAGCAACTCTTAGTTGTGGGTGAGATCAACTAAGGGAATCAAGTGCATAGAGTCCTGCTGGGATTCAGATACGTAAGGAACGCGACTGTACCTTAATCGGTGTGAGACTTGGTTAGGGCTCAACTACATTCCAGTCCGAAGGTAACTTGTAGTAGGCTAGTGTCTGTAGCGGCTTAATACAGTGCGGTGTTCAAAACTGCACTAGGTCTCGGGGTTTTTGTGCATTTGCGGTTTCCTCGTTAAAAAAACTTCTGGTGTCTGTGTTATTTGTTTTCCGCATTATATTTTTATATAATTGAAATATCACAGGTTGTGCGTAGTTCAATCAATTGGTAAATCCGACATTGTTTGTTGGATAGAAATTGATTGACGCTTGGATATTGGTTTTTGATACCATCCAAGTTATTTTCATACCAATCAATTCACGGATTCCATCCTGTTGATTCGCTGATTGATTTGAGAAAGACATATAACTCTTGGATATCTTTCCTTGATTGAGTGTGACTGTCTAGTTGATTCTCTTGGAATTATATTAGAGTTAGTCCATACAGATTTCCGAACGAAATATTGGGTGTGGTTGTTAGACCCCCGCTTTTTTACCTATGATTGAAGTGAAAAGTTTTGGTGATTCATTATTTGGACAAATCTCATTTGTATGTATTTGTTCTTATTTTCGATTGTTTCCAAAAACAAAAAAAAAGTGAGAAAATGATTTATTTATTTTTTTGAATTTTTAATATAATGTTCTTTGTTCTTTTCGGGTTGACGAAGAACAATTAATTTATTTCAAGGCAGAAATAAAGGTGCTACATGTTCTAACCGTAAATGTTATAATGTTATTTGTTCTTTGTAGCTAGATTGATGAAGGTGGGATAATTCGATTTTTAAAAAGATACAATCTTTGTCTCTCAAAATGTTATCCGACCGTAAAAAACCCCTTCTGTTTTATATTTTATAGATTAAACTCCCAAATGTTAAAAAATCCAAAGAAAAATGAATGCATGAAATACCATAAATAAAGATAATCCAAATTCGTATTTACAAAAATATAAATTAGTGTCAATACTTCTATGAAAGATCGATTAAACATAAATCTAGGCTGAAACCTTCTTTCACAAAACTATTGGTAACTGATTATATAATTGTTGATGAATCTTTCCGAAGTTAAATCTCAAAGTTTTCTTAAGCTAAAATCCATTGAATTAGAAATCTATGGAGATGAAATGAAGAATGAAATTAAGGGGTTATATCTCAAGCTCTCAGTTGTTGCAAACATATTATCTTTCTTTTTTTCTACTAACATCCAGACATAATTAAATGGGAAACTAATTTCAATTGATTTTAATAGTTTTTCTTCTGATTTTGGTAAACAAAAGGAAGAGTTGAGATATTGTTGGAGAAAAAAAAAAGGAATTGTTGGGATACTTGGTTCATCTTGAGCATGAGAATAAATTGGAGGATAACAAAGTAACTTGGCCTTTCAAGTTGAGGTAATTTCTCACAACTCTCCCGAAACTCAACAACAAATACCAATTATTACAAAGATTTTTCACCGTTACAAATTTGGTAACGATGATACGACGTTTCAAAAGAAATAACCGTTACCAAAATGGTTATTGGAAATTCTCTGATTTCTTGTAGTATCAGTTTGCAAATAATTAATTCTCTACTCACCACCAAAGGTAGCGAAGATATAATTATGTACGAAACTTCAAATTTTAGAGTTTTCGCTAGTAAACATAACTCAGAATTCCAGATAAAGTTATTCCACCAAAAATCTATGTTCTTGTAGAATCCTTATGTTGTAGTTAGAAATTCATCGGGATTTCCCATCGGTGAGTCTAAAATCATTGTTCATAAAATTAAGTGTAACAAAATATAAGATCGAGAAATATTTCCCTTTGATGAGTTTAGCATTATATATTGTTTTATGAATATATTATCTTGGTATAGCATCTCCAAAGTCAAAGTCTCATTCATGTGAAACACGATTAGCCATTAAATATAATGAGACTATCTCCTTAATTAATGTGATGGATTTAATTAAGATTCAAGAACTGGTATCTCTTCTAAAGTAAGAACTTATGGAATATATATAGGTAGGCTCCTTGACTCACACGGTTATCCATTCAATTTTAATACTCCTTCCGTTCCAGTTTAGATGAGTGTCTATTGTTATTTTTTTTGTTTCATATTAGTTGATGGTATCATATTTTCCTACAAAACTACCAACCATATCCTAATATTTTGTCTTGGAAATATAAGTTTATTTTTAAATACACTAATATCAATAAATGTTACAAGACTTTTTTCAAGGACATCAATGGAAAATCTTAATATCTCTATCAATTTCTTAATCTGCACGAAAACTCTCTTCAAACTTAATCTAAAATGGAACTAAGAGAGTACCTTATTGGTTAAGAATTATCACTAAAAATGAACTATAGGGTTGAGGACCTTGGGGTTACCAAATTTTAAGTCATCAGAAAAGGTTGTTTCATTTTATATTGGTAATTTATTGAAATTTGATAACCTTTTTATAAGGTGTTTGATAATAATTTTGCTTCTTCAGAAGCGCGTTTGGATACCAGAAACAGAAATGCTTTCGCTTTTCCAGAAACAGAAGTCAGAAGCAAAATCATGTTAACTATGTTTATGTTCGGATCCAGTTTGGCTTCTAATATATCTACTTATGCTTATAGCCGTTCGTTTGCCGATGCTTATATCTCTCTACGAAACTTGGCAACAAAAATAATTTATACTAATTTCAACATTTATTATTCAGTTCAAGTAAGCCTCAAGCAAGAGGAACAAAGTTGACCGCATTAATTATCGAAGTTTATGCGCCTGCTTAACATTTAGCAGTCAAATGATTTAAATTAGAATTCATTTTAACCATCGCCATCGAAAGAGGGATTCCCTTTAATTATATATTTTTGGAAAGCTACGTACCAACAAAATAAATTATTTGTTTGAACGAATAATTCATATCTCTAAACAATCAATGCATTTTTCAACTTTCAAATTTTCCGTTCAATTGATTAAAGCTAATTATCAAATTTTTAATTAACTTATAAATAATCAAATACTTTAGCATTTTCTTACAATCAAAAACCACAAGAGAGATATCACCAACTAGCTAAAAACATGCCAACCTATTCAAGCTCTCGTTTCATCATCATTATACTTTCAGTTCTTGTTTTCTCAATTTCATTGGGAAACTCGAGTTCAATTCTTACTAACTTTCTTAAATGTCTTTCACAACAATCTGAAACTTCTATTCCAGTTTATACACCAAACAGTGGGAATTACACAACCGTCTTAGAATCTACTATACAAAACCTAAGATTATTATCACCCACCACTCCAAAACCATATCTTATAGTTACACCTTTGCTCGAGTCTCATGTTCAAGCGTCTGTAATTTGTTCGAGAAAGAACAAGATGCAGATAAAGATCCGTAGTGGCGGGCACGATTATGATGGTCTGTCTTACATATCCGACGTTCCATTCGTGATTGTTGATTTAAACAATCTTCGATCAGTTACTGTCGATGTAGAAAGTGAAACTGCATGGGTTCAATCCGGTGCAACTGTAGGAGAAGTTTACTATAACATTGCAATAAAAAGTCCAACCCTTGGGTTCCCTGCAAGTGTTTGCACCACTGTTGGTGTTGGTGGCCACTTAAGTGGAGGCGGTTATGGTACCATGTTGAGGGCATATGGTCTTGCAGCTGATCAAGTCATTGATGCACGGATAGTCAATGTTGATGGCAAAATTCTCGACAAAGATAGTATGGGTGAAGACTTGTTCTGGGCAATTAGAGGAGGTGGTGGCGGAAGTTTTGGAGTTGTTCTTTCGTGGAAGATTAAATTGGTCCCGGTTCCACCTACGGTCACTGTTTTTAACGTCGCCAGAACCCTACAACAGGGTGCAACTGAACTTGTGCATAAGTGGCAAGATGTTGCGTATAATCTTCCCAAGGAACTCTTCATCAGAGTCATACTTGGCGTCGCAAATTCAAGCCAAAACAACAACAAAACTGTGCAAGCTACATTCAACACTTTATTTCTTGGAAGTTTGGGAAACCTCTTAAGTCTAATGAAAGAAAGATTTCCTGAGTTGGGTTTGGAGAATAATGATTGTACCGAAATGAGTTGGATTCAATCTACTCTATATCTTAACGGGTTTCCCGTCAATGGTCCTCTTGAAATTCTGCTTGACAGAACTCAACCCAAGAGATTCTACAAAGCAAAATCCGATTACTTGAAAGCACCCATTCCAAAGGTGGGTTTAGAAGGAATATGGAAAATATTATTGGAAGAAGATCAACCTATTCTGATTTTCAATCCTTACGGCGGGAAAATGAGTGAGATTTCTGAGTCGTCAACTCCTTTCCCGCATAGAGAAGGAAATCTATACAAAATTCAGTATCTAGCTTATTGGGAAGGTTTAGAAGAAACCGAAAAACAACTAAGCTGGATTAGAAAACTCTATAGATATATGACGCCTTTCGTATCTAAAAATCCAAGAGAAGCATATGTGAACTATAGAGATGTTGATATAGGTCAAAGTAAAAATGGTACAGCAACTTACTTGGAAGGTAAAGTATGGGGTGGTAATTATTTCAAGAATAACTATGACAGATTAGTTCAGGTGAAGACTAAAGTTGATCCTCAAAATTTCTTCAGAAACGAACAAAGTATTCCAAGTGTTGCAAATGCTTGAGGGGGTGATGGAGCACTAGAGCGCTGTATAAATCGAATCTCAGTGACAAAATATAGTTAATTTTTATAAATAAAGATGTAATGCATATATAAAGACTGGATACAAAAAATACAATCTTCATTCTCAGTGTATGCATTCTATTTGTTCTTCTTTTTTTTATGGAAGCAAATGAACAACATACAGCAGCTTACCAAACAAAATTTATACTAGTAAAAAAAACAACAACAGAAGTACTAATATCTCTCTAATGGCTCATCCAAAATCTACAATCCTACTGTCGTCCATAGAAACTCCAAAATATTTACCACAAGGTTAATAAGAAATTATTTTAGAAACTCCAAACTCTAATGACGCCATCTGTGTACCCAGTGAAAAGAGTACTTCCGTCCGAGCTCCAGTTCATGCTTGAGCAGTAAAATCTCTTGTTCTTTCCTGACTCGGTTTCAAGCTTCAAAATCTGAACGCAACTCTGACTCTCAAGATCCCAAATCTTAACACCTTCCTCAGTAGCAGCACAAAGCCAGTTATTAGTTGGACTAAAACACAAAGCATGGATAATACCACCAAATTCAAGGGAACCGCAGTTCTTACCCTCATCCAAATCCTACAATAACGTAACACCATCTTTACCACCACTTGCACATAATGTACCATCAGGTGAAACAGCAACGGTGTTCACATACATGTCCAATGAAAGTATATCTCAACATACAGTTAGTCAAATTCCAAAGCTTGACAGTCTTATTCGATGAAGCAGAAACGATAACTGGTTGAAATATTTTTGGGCTAAACCTAGCACAACTCACCCAGTCAGTATGTGAATCACCATCCCGAATCGTATGCTGACATTCTCCCAGAGTATTCCACACCTTGATTGAACGATCCCTTGAAGCTGAAACGATCTGACTGTTATCAGTAGAGAAGGCAACTGACAATATATCTTTATTATGATCAACGAATCTACGTCTAGTAACACCAGTGTTGAGATCCCAAAGACGAAGTTCACCATCCCATGAACCAGATAATGCGCTCTGAGAATCAGATGATAAAGCAACATCTTGACCAAAATGATTGTGACCAGTAAGACGACGTTTAGGAACTCCATAGCTACCTTCTAGTCTGCTAAGAGTCCAAACAAGGATTGACTTGTCACGAGATGATGAAACGATCATGTTGGAGTCATTGTTTGGACAAGAAATGGCTGTAGCCATGTCACTGTGACCAACTAGTGTTCCACGAAGGATTAGAGTAGGGTGACACCCTGTAAGCAAGAGTGTAGTAGCGCTGTTTCTCTGGATAGTACGATCATGATGCATCTTAACAAAATCATTGCTAGAAATCAAAGAAAACCAATTCTTGCATACACACTTAAAAGTTAATAGGGATTTCACTGGTAATCTCGAAAGGATTTCATGGATGATATCTTCTGGAATGCATGACATCGTTTCCCTTCTTTTCGAATAACTTCAAGTGAAAAATACTAGAACCCCCTACTATATGGGTTCAATATATAGAAGCCCCATTAAATGGATTCTTCACTATCAACTCCATACTTTCACATTTTAATATTTCTAGGCCCAGAACTTTTATTTTTGGGGCCAGGTTTTGAATTCTTCCGGATTGCTGACGTCAGCAGATTTTTTAGTAAATTCAAAAATACCAAAATTAACCTCCAGTATTTATATTCGTTTTATAACAGAAACAGAAAATCAAATCAGTTTTTTAGCTCTCTCTTCTCTCCGCTCTAGTTTATTTTTTTTTCAGAAACAGAATTAGATTTTTTTTCTTTACATGAATCGTTGCATTGAAGAACAAGGATTTGTTAGTTTGCTGCTGTGTTGAAGACGAGAGGAAGAACAACAATTCGTTATTTTTTTTTCTCAATTTGTTGATGTTATTCACTGGATTTCTGATCTGACGAGATTGAGACAATGCATTGAAGAACAACAAATAGGTTTGTATCAATTTATCCTTTCTGTTTGTATCAAATAGGTTTGATTCATTAGTTTTTCTGATCGAATTTTTGATTTCGATCTTCTACTGATTTTCGATTTTTGTTTTGTTTCGATTTTGTTGAATCTGAGAAGAGGAAGAAGACAGGTTGGAATAGAGAAATCAACATAGGTGTGTTTTCGATCTAGTTTTCAATTCCATTGATTTCGAATTTTATGATTTGGATCTAGCTTTTTAATTTTTTGATTTGGTTGATACTGAGCATTATTTGGTTCATATTTACAACAGGGTTGTTTGATACTGAGAAGAGGAATAGAAAAAACATTTTATCAGAAGAAATAAAACAACAAATCTAGGTAAGAATTTTATTTTGGTTTGATTTCAAATCTTTTCTCAAATTTTTTTTTAAATTATTTGTTGTTCTTGCATGTCCGATCTGAGAATTTGTTGTTTACTTTTTGTTGATACTGAGAGGAGTATGAAGAAACAATTTTGTTTCAGAAGAACAACTTCAAATTGATGTAGAAATGTTGTTTTTTTGTTACAGTATGTGTAACTTGAGGTTACACATATATATCCTGTTGTATTTTAAACATGTGTAAGGAGGATAAAGATACAATTTTTTCCAGAAGAACAACAATTTTGTTTTAGAAGGAAAACAATTGATGTAGAGATGCTGCTTTTTAGTTACAGCATGTGTAACTTTAGTTTACACATATATATCCTGTTGTATTTTTAGCATGTGTAATTTGAAGTTACATATATGTCATGTAGCATGTTTATTTCTAAACAGTTATAGCAATTGTATCTTTAAGATACATTGTATCTCTTGTTTTCCTTTTTGTTGAGTATGTTGATTGTTAATTGTATTATTTAGCTTGCCGCATAGAATATACTTCTCACGAGGGGGCAACGCCCCCGAGTGAATCGCGCTCGTTTTTTTATTTTGATATTTTTATTGTATGTTTGTAGTTTCCAGGTTGTCATGGATGTCGTTAGTTGCATTGCTATTGTTCGCTACTTTTCAGATTTCATTACCATCCGTGTTAATGTTGAAACTAAACTTGATGAGTTTAAGGAACAAGTTTGCAAGGAATGGAAGCAATTTACTCCACTTGGTATTTGTTTCTTCTTCCGAGAAGGTGGGAAATAATTTCCGGTTGACTGTGATTATTCGCTTCAATCTCTTGCATCCATCTCACATAGTAAAAAGAAGACCAGTGTTGATATTTTCTTGCAAAATGTTACTCATGTAGCCCCTTCATCTAGCTCTAGGGCATTTCTTCTATTTCTAATTGTTCTAGTACATCTTCGTCAAGAAACAATCGTTCTGTTGCAATGTATTTGGAAGATAAAAGAAATCCTGCAAAACCTTTGTTATCGGATGGTTGGCCCAAGGTCCTTGGTGAGATTGGTCATGTGTTTGTTGAAGGAGTTAAGCAAGTCAGGATTGCTTACACCAAGTATCGTTTTCGCACTGGTTTCAACATGGTTGTAACATATAATGAGCGTTCTAGGTTCACGGCTAAGTGTGCAGTAAAAGAATGCGGCTGGAAATTTCATGCAGCTTCTATTGATGAAAGGAACGAAATGTTTCAGGTAGGTTTTCTGTGTTCTGTCATCTTATGCTTAGCATATGTTATGTTTTGTTACAGTATGTGTAACTTTGGGTTACACTTGATGTTTTTTGCACCATATTGTTTTAGGTTGATTTGTTTATATTTTGTATGAACCTCTTCAGGTCAGGTCTTATAACCCTGAGCACATTTGTGGTGCTGGTGGGCGCAACTTGAATTAAAAATACTCCACCAGCTTCACGTCTAGCCTGATTGAGGAAGAAGTTCGGAAAAATCCTACCAAGAAGCCAAAGCAAATTGCAGCTGATTTCCAGACCCCTCGTGAGAAGTATATTCTATGCGGCAAGCTAAATAATACAATTAACAATCAACATACTCAACAAAAAGGAAAACAAGAGATACAATGTATCTTAAAGATACAATTGCTATAACTGTTTAGAAATAAACATGCTACATGACATATATGTGTAACTTCAAATTACACATGCTAAAAATACAACAGGATATATATGTGTAAACTAAAGTTACACATGCTGTAACTAAAAAGCAGCATCTCTACATCAATTGTTTTCCTTCTGAAACAAAATTGTTGTTCTTCTAGAAAAAATTGTATCTTCATCCTCCTTACACATGTTTAAAATACAACAGGATATACATGTGTAACCTCAAGTTACACATACTGTAACAAAAAAAAAACATTTCTACATCAATTTGAAGTTGTTATTCTTAAACAAAATTATTTCTTCATACTCCTCTCAGTATCAACAAAAAGTAAACAACAAATTCTCAGATCGGACATGCAAGAACAACAAATAATTTAAAAAAAAAATTGAAAAAAGATTTGAAATCAAACCAAAATAAAATTCTTACCTAGATTTGTTGTTTTATTTCTTCTGAAAAAATGTTTTTTCTATTCCTCTTCTCAGTATCAAACAACCCTGTTGTAAATATCAACCAAATAATGCTCAGTATCAACTAAATCAAAAAATTAAAAAGCTAGATCCAAATCATAAAATTCGAAATCAATGGAATTGAAAACTAGATCGAAAACACACCTATGTTGATTTCTCTATTCCAACCTGTCTTCTTCCTCTTCTCAGACTCAACAAAATCGAAACAAAACAAAAATCGAAAATCAGTAGAAGATCGAAATCAAAAAATCTATCAGAAAAACTAATGAATCAAACCTATTTGATACAAACAGAAAGGATAAATTGATACAAACCTATTTGTTGTTCTTCAATGCATTGTCTCAATCTCGTCAGATCAGAAATCCAGTGAATAACATCAACAAATTGATAAAAAAAAATAACAAATTGTTGTTCTTCCTCTCGTCTTCAACACAGCAGCAAACTAACAAATCCTTTTTCTTCAATGCAACGATTCATGTAAAGAAAAAAAATCTAATTTTGTTTCTGAAGAAAAAATAAACGAGAGCAGAGAGACGAGAGAGCTAAAAAACTGATTTGATTATTTGTTTCTGTTATAAAACGAATATAAATACTGGAGGTTAATTTTGGTATTTTTGAATTTACTAAAAAAACTGCTGATGTCAGCAATCCGGAAGAATTCAAAACCTGGCCCCAAAAATAAAAGTTCCGGGCCTAGAAATATTATTAAGTTAAAATATGAAGTTGATAGTGAAGGATCCATTTAGTGGGGCTTTTATATATTGAACTCATATAATAGGGGGTTTTAGTATTTTTCACTTTATATATATAGCTACTCGATTGTCTGGGAGCTTTATAAAGTGGACTCGCAAACTTTTTCGTGGCGTTGTGGGCAAGATTGAAAGGCCCTGTATTTGTAGTCCATTTCTTTCTGCTAGATTTTTTTTTTTTTTTTTTTGAAAAATGCAAGAATAAATTAAAAAGAAACCGTATCTCTACGACATACAATGGGCACCAGCGGGTAAGCTCATTTCACCACCACCACCTTTTCTTTTCTTTTCTTATATTTTATTTTCTTCTAACCTGGTTTGATTGTGGTGATAGTTCATGTTGTGCTTTAGGGTCAGTGATGATAGTAGCGGGGATGTACAATCTTTGGTCAAAACGCTCAAATGGCAATGCAATCACACTGGCTTACAATACTGCAGGTGATTGAGTGGAACAAGTCAAAACTAAATTATAATCTGTTTGATGTATTACCGGGCCACCTCTGTGCCGCCATTGCAAAAGCAGTGCGGTTACCATGCGGAAGGAAGAGAAGCTATTTGGAGCCTGAATCTAGGCAACTGTCAAGGATCTTGCTGTTGTTTGTCAATTTGCTAACTCGACATCTAAGTTAATTTGTATAGCTCATATGTGGAATTGGTATTCTGATAGAATGTTTAGATGCAGTTGATAATATTAGGTGAGTCGCACAGGATGGTTTTTTTGGCCATTCCTCCAAATGTAGTGGTAAATATTCCTCCGAATGAGTCGCACGGATAATATCTAATTATCGAGAAAATCACAATTCTGGAGTTGGGTTTGAGTATCCAAACAGTGAAATAATTCAAAAATCAACTCTCCTACTATCTTCCATAGTGATCAATATGGATCAAAACGATGTACTACCAGTTTAATAAAAAAACCTTTTAGAAACCCCAAACTCTATGGAACTCCAATTCATGCATGAGCAGTAAAATCTCTTGTTCTTTCCTGACTCAGGTTCAAGCTTCAAAATCTGAACGCAACTCTTACTCTCAAGATCCCAAATCTTAACACCTTCCTCAGTAGAAGCACAAAGTCAGATTCTAGTTGGACTAAAACACAAAGCATGGATAATACAACCAAATTCAAGTGAATCATATTTCTTACTGTAAACCAAATCCCACAACAACGTAACACCATCTTTACCACCACTTGCACATAACGAACCATCAGGTGCAACAGCAATGGGGTTCACATACCCATCATATCCAATGAAAGTATTTCTCAATATACAGTTAGTCAAATCCCAAACCTTGATAGTCTTATCCCATAAAGCAGAAACAAAAGTTGGACGAAATGTTTCAGTAGTAAACTTAACACAACTCACCCAGTTAGTATGTGAATCACCACATTGAATCGTATACTTACATTCACCCAGAGTATTCCACACCTTAATCGAACCATCCGTTGAAGCAGAAATGATCTGACTGTTATCAGTAGAGAATGCAACTGATAATACATCTTTAGTGTGACCGACGAATCTACGTATACTAACACAAGAGTTGAGATCCCAAAGACGAAGTTCACCATCACATGAACCAGACAATGCAAACTGAGCATCAGATGATAAGGCAACATCTTGAACAAAATGACCATGACCCGTAAGACGACGTTTAAGAACTCTGTAGCTACCTTCATGTTTGCTAAGAGTCCAAACAAGGATTGAATTGTTTTTTTTTTTTTTTTTTTGATAAAAGAAAGAGTTTATTAAGAGGAAAAGAGAAGAGAAGAACAAAACATCACTTTTACAAGAAGTAAAAGAGATGACAGGAGACAAAGAAAAAAAGAGAAACTACAGACACATTATAAAAACACAAGATCCCACTCATGAAGACATCTACCTACATCAATGTCAGGTTTTATAATGGATACCCAAACATGTCACGAAATGATGAAACAAACATGTCGGAGTTGTCGATTGGACAAGCAATGGATGTGACCATGTCACTGTGACCAACTAGTTTTCCACCAAGGATTAGAGTTTCTCCAACCCTTGATTCCTCTATTTGTTTTTCTTCTCCTACATAAGTACGTACCAGATTTAAGTGAAACTAAGCTTTCAAAGTAACGCTCGTCTTGGCACAACTCTGTCAAACTATAAATGTTGGGATTTATAACCTTGTCATCACTTGGGATATATAAAAGTAGACCAGTAGAAGATCCCCCAAATAGGGTTTCACCGCTCTTAAAAGACCTTATAAGCCTAAAAGAATCGTCATTTGCAATTCTTTCATCGTTTACAGCATAACGTTTAGTCCAAGATTCTCGAACTCCATAATTTTGCATCACCCATATTTGAACACCAGCGTAAACATCCATCACCAATAAACAAAGGCACTCTTCTACTATCCCAAAATTATGAAACCAAAGGCCAGGATTGCAATTTATTTTTCTTCGTTGCACGATCTCGTCCAAAGGTTCTTTTGGTAATTCCATTTCTTTGAATATCTCGTTGCCGATATTTAGACAGACTAGAATAACATTGGAAGAGTAGGCTAACCAATGAAGCTCTCCATTAACAAGCACCCCTCCAGAAAGTTTGCTAATAAACTAATCATGCTGTACATTTTCAATGGTTCTCATGAATTTGATTTTAACGAAAAGACTTTGAATAAACTTCCAAATAAAACACCATCTGCAGCTAGTAACATGTAATCGTTACTGTTGTAATCATAACCAAATCCAACCATACTGACCTGATGTTCAACATTTAATTTGGGTGTTTCCTTGTACTCCCTTGTGGCTGGATTCCAGAGACAGAAGAAATGCCTATTGGAGAACCATAGGAAAACCAGACCATTACAACAACCCATAAATTTAACATCATCATCTAAGGATTTGAATGGGTAATCAATTTCCCTATCCATTGCATATGTAACACATCTATCGGTCTCAGTCAATAGTAACTTGGACAATAATAACTCACATGAACCATAATCTAAGGAGAATAGGTTTTTAGTGTCATACCTTGTAAGCAAGAGTGTAGTAGGGTTGTTTCTCTGGATAGTATGATCATGATGCATCTTAACAAAATCATTGCTAGAGATTAAAGAAAACCAATTCTTGCATACACACTTACAAGCTAATAGGGATTTCATTGATAATCTTGAAAGGATGTCATGCATGATCTCTTCTGGAATATTTGACATCATTTCTCCTTCCCTCGAATAACTCCAATGAAACCCTAAACGTATTCTCCAAGGAAAAGATGCTCCAATTTGGACCTGATCACCTAGCTACTCGTTTAGAAAAGTATATATATATATAGGTTTTTGGAATGCTTGACAATGACATCGTGTCCCTTCCTTGGAATAAAAACCTAAAGGGATTCTCTGTTAGAAATGCTTGATAATTTGTGATCGGTAAATCTAGAATTATCTAGATTAGCTAACTAAAGTGACAAACTCCCATGGGCTTATCTCCAGGCATCGGCCCAGTCTAGAGGTATCTAGACTCTTCTGATTTTCGTAACTACAAAGATAAAAAGAGTGCAAGTCCGTTGTGTGCACTCTAGAGACTTCTAAGATTGTTTTCATCACGTGCATCTAGAGAATTCTTTCTCTAAAATAGTCTCGGTAGTCGGTCAATTAGCTCTAGAGATTTCTGAGTCCAGAGTGTTCTTAGTAGTCGGTCATGAAGTAGTATAAATAGAAGCCAATGTTGGCTGTTGTGGTCATCAAAAACTCAAGTGAGTGAAGTAAGAGTTAGAGTGAGAGTTAGTAAAGATTGTAAGAGCCTCTTGTAAAACAAACGTGTAAGCCAAAGTTGCTACACTAAATCTTCTCGTAACATTTTCATTTCCAAATTAATATAAGCCTCACCTTTCACTTAACCAACCTCTTTTCCCAAACTCTTTTCCTAATTCATTTCCATAAACCCATCATACTTCCGCATTGCGCCAACAAATTTGGTATCAGGGCAAACCTAACCCAGTAATCCTAAAACTCTACCCATGACAATTAACCAAAGTATTCAAGGTTTCAATTATGCCCAAAGTTTAATTCCAATTTTTGATGGTGAGAGTTATGATTATTGGAGTCTACAAATGAATACATTGTTCATTTCACAAGACCTATGGAATCTTGTAGAAGAAGGTTATGTGGTACCCGAGTCGGCAGCAATTCTGTCAACATGGACTGACGCACAGAAAAAGGACTATAAGGAAAATAAGAAGAAAGATGCTAAAGCACTACTGTTCATACAATAAGAGGTAAGCAAAGCTATTTTTCCTCGAATTTCGGTGGCGAAAACTTCGAAGGATGCCTGGAATATTCTCAAAGTAGCATTCCAAGGTTCAGAAAAGGTAATCTCCATTAAACTACAAAATTTATAGCGTGATTTTGACAATTTACTTATGAAAGAAAATGAGACTATCCAGAATTTCTTTTCAAGAGTTACTGGTATTGTAAATCAAATTAGTAGTTATGGAGATACCATTGAAAATAAAATAGTTGTAGAAAAGATTTTAAGAAGCTTACCATTCAAATTCGATCATATTGTCGCTGCCATTGAGGAGTCAAAAAAATTATCGACTCTCTCGGTACACGAATTAATGGGTTCACTCGAGGCGCACGAGAAAAGGATAAATAGGTTTGCGGAGCAACCGTTGGAGTAGGCATTTCAATCAAAAATAAATTTCAGTGAAAAGAAAAATACGGAAGCCAGAAAAGTAAGCTCAAGAGGGGGATCATTATCAACATCACCTCACGAGAAAGGGTCGACATTAAATCAATGGCCCAGGAATTTCTACCGCGGACGTGGAAGAGGAAAAGGAGGTTATAAAAAAAACAACCAAAGGTACAGAAAAAATTACTCCTCAAATCTCCGTTGTAATGTTTGCAAAAAGTTTTGCCATGCAACTGAAAATTGCAAGTAAAGGTGCACCAAGTGTGATAAATTAAATCACATGGAAAAAGATTGTTGGCTCAATGAAGCTAACTATACCGAGAAAAATGATTCTCAAAATCAAGTATTTTATTCCTGCCTCACCTCGCAACAAGAAGCGCAGGGTATATGGTATGTCGACAGCGGATGCAGCAGCCATATGACAGGAAACAAAGAATATTTCGTAAAATTGGAGGAGCAAGAGATTCCACCGGTCAAACTTGCAGATGGAAAGTACCAGAATGTTGAAGGAAGAGGAGTCATATCCGTACGTACAAGGTCAGGTAAAACTCGATACATATCTGATGTTCTTTATGTTCCTGGCCTAGCTCAAATTTTATTAAGTGTTGGACAACTTATAAGAAAAGGGTACTTACTACATTTCGAAAACGGAGAATGCACAATTTATGATAAAATTAATAAGCAATTGGTGGCAAAAGTAAAAATGTCAGAAATTTTTGTCTTTCCTCTATCTATGCCGTCAATTGGAAATTGTGCAATGAGTACCAATCATATAGATGAATGCATGTTATGGCATTTGAGATACGGGCATCTCAACTACAGATCCTTGAAGGTTCTAAAATAAAAAGGCATGGTAATTGGTCTTCCTTATATCAGTGGTGGAGATAAAGTATGTAAAGGTTGTATTCTTGGGAAGTTCCATAGTCTTCCATTTACAAATAAATCGTGGAGAGCAAGAAGGCCCCTCGAATTGGTGCACGCCGATATATGCGGTCCGACAAGAACAACCTCACTCAACAACATAAGATATTTTCTCTTATTTATTGATGATTATACCAAGATGATGTGGGTGTATATTCTCGACAAAAAGTCCAAGGCATTCACTAAATTCCTAGAGGTCAAGGCGTTGGTAGAGAATAAAAGTGGCCATCAATTGAAGGTTTTCCGTACAGACCATGGTGGAGAATTTACTTCAAATGAATTTATCAACTACTGCAAAGAAAATGGAATTAAAAAGGAGCTCACCGTCCGATACACTCCACAACAAAACGGCGTCGCGGAAAGGAAAAATCGTACGACCGTAGAAATGGCTCGTAGCATGCTAAAAGCAAGGAAGCTACCAAACACTTACTGGGCTGAACAGTCAACACGGCGGTTTACATTCTCAATCGTTCGCCAACAAAAGCAGTCATCAACAAAACTCCATATGAAGCTTGGCATAAGAAAAATCCTGAGGTAACTTCTTTCAGAATTTTTGGTTGCATCGCATATTCATACATTCCATCTCAACACATACAAAAGTTTGATGAAAAAGGAGAAAAACTTCTATTCATCGGATACAGTAAAGAATCAAAAGCATATAGACTTCTAAAGCCAGATACAAAGGAACTGGTGATTTCAAGAGATGTTATCTTTGATGAATTCAAAGATTGGGATTGGAATGATTAACCAGACAACCACGAGTTGCCACTACTCATTGAAGACAAGCCAAATCAGCCACGTCAGGAAGAAATTACTCCACCAGCAAGCCCGAGATCTCCTAGTCCAACACAACAAAGTCCAAGTTCATCTGAAGCAAGTACCCCACCAAGAGAGGTGCGTTCCCTAAGAGATATTTATGATATATATAATTGTGCATTCATAGCACTAGAACCTCAAAAATATGAGGAAGCGGCGAAGGAAGAAAAATGGAGACATGCCATGGACGAAGAAATGCGAGTAATCGAGAAAAATAAGACATGGGAGCTTGTTAATCAGCCAATTGACAAAGAAATAATTGGTCTAAAATGGGTCTACAAGACCAAGTATAACGAAGATGGTTCGATTCAAAAGCACAAGGCAAGGCTAGTTGCAAAAGGATATTCCCAGCCACCAGAAATAGATTACAACGAGATATTCACCCTAGTCTCTCGCATGGAAACAATCCGATGGTGTTAGCTTTAGCATCTCAACTAAAAATGAAAGTCTACCAATTGGACGTAAAGTCAGCGTTCCTAAACGGAGAACTTGAAGAAGAGGTGTACATCGAACAACCTCAAGGATATGTCTGAAAAGGAAAATAAAAAATGGTTTATCGTCTCCGTAAAGCACCATATGGCCTGAAGCAAGCACCGCGTTCATGGAACAGAAAAATCGACAAGTATTTCCAAGATAATGGATTTGAGAAAATTCCAAGTGAGCCATCCCTCTACATAAGAAAACAAGATACGGATTTCCTAATCGTCTGTCTTTATGTTGATGATTTAATTTACGCCAGCACAAAACAAGAGATGGTAGAAAAATTTAAGAAGGAGACAATGAAAGAATATGAGATGACAGACTTAGGACTTATGCGATATTTTCTTGGGATTCAAGTAAAACAATCTCCAGAAGGAATATTCATTTCCCAAGAAAAATATGCGGAAGACTTACTGAAAAGGTTCAACATGATGGATTGCAAACCAATTGCAACTCCAATGGGTACC
This sequence comes from Papaver atlanticum, assembly GCA_023531105.1. NCBI lineage: Eukaryota > Viridiplantae > Streptophyta > Magnoliopsida > Ranunculales > Papaveraceae > Papaver > Papaver atlanticum. The sequence continues at coordinate 729,011 of JAJJMB010010543.1, read as the reverse complement.
AATGAGAAATTGGTAAAAAATGATGAAGCAACTAAAGTGGATCCATCCTTATTCAGTTGCTTCATCATTTTTTACCAATTTAGTTAGCTAATCTAGCTATATTTAGGAGTTCTCCTGCATCCACCTTCCTCTTGAAAATGCGCTTCAATTTATTGCAGTCACCGGTTGGGTGATTAACGAACCTATGGTAATGGAAATATTTGGGATTTTCCATTTCTTTCTCGGTTGGTGGACGTCTGAGAGGAGGTAGCTTGATAGCATCATCTTGAATCCATGCTTATAGGAGTTCGATTACCTCTTAAATCGGAAATGGGAAGTTTAGAGCAGCCTCTCCAGTTTCTTGTTGCTGTGCAGGCGTCTTAGGCGCAGCCTTCCAGGTTTGAGTTGTCTGCTGCGCTGGTGCCGCATGTTTAGGTTGTTGATAGCCGTTCCCCAGATGCCTTCTCTTTCCACCCTCACTAGTGATTAGATGGAGGATGGATCTTTTATTGGAAGGACGCCTGCTTTGCTGAACATCTTTACGAGTTTCTTCATCTTGGGACGGTTCGGATCGGCTGAGTAAAGGAGCAGCGGATCTCTTAGCAACTTCTGATGCAATATGGGAATTGATATTTTCCAAGAAGGACTCATATAATGAAATCACCTTTTCATTGCAAGGACTCTGATGAGAACGTGATAAATCCCACGAGTCTTTTCTATGAGTTTGAGGAAACATCTCTTGATCTTCATGAGCAGATAAGTTAGGTTGGTGGCTATCTTTCCATTCAATGTTACCATGGGCTTCATCTTCCCCACCAGGAATAGGAATATGAATCTTGGAAGAAGGACTACTACCATCAGTATTGATCCAAAATGAATTGTCGATAGCGTTTCCTCTAGAATGAATACATGTTGGTTCCTTTGATTGTTTATCCGTGAGGACTTTCAAAAACGTAAATACTTCGTCCTGCGTCTTGACAATAGTAGATTGATTCCTGACAATATCATTCAGGATTTTTGTCAAATCGCGAATAGTTGTTAAATATTGAGACTCCATAGCCTCGATAAGGGTTTTGAATGAAAGAACGAATTCAGGAATAACATGTGAAGTATTGTCAGTGTTAGGAGAAGTAAAATTGGGATTGAGGGTTTCTGAACAATTCCTAAGATCAGCCATCTTGAGAAATTTAGGAAATTGAAAATGGAAATTGGAAAATGATTTTTGCAACTGAGAGATTAATCTCCCACTGTGGTCGCCAGTTGTTTTGGGGGGTAAAAACTGATTCAGCTGTTTTTGGTCAAACCCTAAACAAATGCACTGCACGGGAGTATTTTTTAGATTTTAGAGATCAATCTGTAAAACTCTGGCCTAAACCAAGAAATGGCCATTCCAGATTAAATTCGGTCACAAAATGAAGGAGAAGGGTTGATCTTAGGGAGGGAAGCGAAGAAGGTGTTTGAGATCAGAATGTTGAATTATGAAAGTGTGGCTGTTTTGTGACTTGTATCAGAATATGGTTTATGGCTTCTTGTGTTGATAACACTTGTGTTCCCTATTGAAATAGGTTTAAATCCTATTTATACAAGTCATGTTCGAGCGTACCCTGATATCGTACGAAGTGGAGGCAGTTAAATAGTGAAGAAGTGGGTTGTGCAAAAGGTGGTGACCATCACGTTTCCATTAGGAGGGAAGAATTGTCACCCTTTTCACCCACTACTCTCTCTCATTGTTGTTAACCGTCCGTCCTTTCCCGACACTCTCTCGTAATGGGCGCGTTGCATGCCGTAAACCGCCAGACCAATACCCAGTGAACATCCCCCAGTTTGTGACATGTTTGATTCTCGAGTATTTTGTAGGAAAAATATATACAGCAGGCTGCTGAATGCGTCAAGTCATGAGACTCATTGCTTAAAGTAGCATATAGTGCTTTTTACGTCAAATATCAAAATTATTTATGGAATCAATATTTATAAAGCATCGTTTATAATTTATGCACATGAAGCATCACTTTTAAACAAGCTGCTAAAAATAATCGATGTGCATGGAGCATCGTTATTTTAGAGCTCGTCCAAATTAGTCGCGTGTTGAACGTCTTAAATGGAACATGACCGACCATTTTCAGGGAGCTGGCATGAGCTGTGCACGTGTGTATGAGGCCGGTCGGTCGGTCCCTATAGGAGGGTGGCGACTGGTAACCATTCTAAAACCCTATCGGTCGATCCAGGCTAGATCTGGACCGCTTAAATCGGCTAGCCAAGTTGAGTGGCTGAGACGATTTGCGACAGTTAATGACTGTTGTAAAACCATTAAAATTGTATATAAGCAGCGCGAACGACCACCTTTGGGCGATCGTTTGGGAACCCTAAGGGAAAACTACAACTTGGCCGATCGTTCTCTGTGGAAGAGGGATGGCCGGTGATTACAGCGTTACCATGTTGGCCTCCTGAAAATAAATCTAGACCATCCGACTAGGCTAGCGAAGTTGGATGGACAAGATGATTGCGACAGTTGCGTACTGCCGTTGATTCAATTTAGGGTTTAGAAGCCGTGTGGCCAACCCTATTTAGGCTAATTGATTCAAAGAACTGGACATTGGTTTGACAAGGCCGATTGGTCAGATGCAAAGGTGGGCTTCTGGTGAGCATGCTGACATCTTTTGGGCTGCCTAAAATTGGATCTAAGCCATTCAATTTGGCTGGCGAAGATGTACGGCTGTGATCGATTCGCGACAGTAGCACGCTGTCGCAACGCAAATTAGGGTTTCTGAAACAGTGTGCTCACCCTAGTTTGAGAAAATGATTTGATGCGCTCCTGGCTTGCCATGGGAAAGTCGATCGACCAGGGATGGAGCTGGGTCGCAAGTGAACACACCAAAACCTCTTTGATCATTCGAATGAAGATCTAGACCGTCCAACTAGGCTAGCTAAGTTGGGCAGATGTGATTGATTTGAGACCATTATGATCGGTCTTAGCTCGTTTGAGTCTCTCTTTGAACAGCGCAATCACCCTGGTTCTTGCTAGCAATCAGGGGTGCTGTGGGTGAACTAAAAGGATTCATATCTGCTGGGATGTTAGTTGACCCACCGGTAGACATCATGGAGATTGCCTGGTTTCGCTAGGAAGAGGCTGATCTTGTTGAATTGACTGGCCAAAACGTGTGGCCGTGATTGCTCTTTAAGACTGTCATGGCCAGTCTAGGTTTTCCTTGAGGAATTTAAGCATGTTCGTGCTAACTTTCAATTAAAAGCGCGTTCACATGAAAATCTCTTTATTAGAGAGTGGTGTAGCCTGCGTGAGTGTTTTCATGTAGATCTCAATACTGACACTTCGGGAGATTCGTGCTACTCCACTGCGAGTAAACATTAATCGTCATGTCATGTCAGAATCAAGAGTTCGGCTGGGAACATAGCATAGAATGAATACTTGGCGGGCTCTGGCATTAGTGAGTAACGCAACTAGGAGATTAAATACTCTTTAGGCTCTATACTAGTGAACAATTCATCTAGGAGCTTGAGTTTCAATATAATATGAAGAGAGACATAGGCACTCATCAGATTCTGATATATTCTTCAAATTCCTTGTGGAATATAGACATATCAAGGTATACTACTTCTGATGCTGGGTCAGGTAGGCAGACTTTTAAAGTTTTCTCCCTATACTAAAAACCACCATCAACACATGTTATGTTAAGTAAATATGTCAAATACTAGGATATTTATTCCATTTTTAGCAATACTTAGCTCGGTGAGGGTGCATCTCCCTATCGCTCCTTCGTGCCTCAGCACGATCTTTCATTACCTCACTTTCCTTCGCGTTTCTTTATGATTTGTATTCGCACGATCTTTTATAGGTCTTATTTTCCTCCTAAGTAAGGTCTTATTTCCTTCCCCCGCATAGAGAACTTAAAGGACTTATGGTCGCCTTAGGCAGGGTCTTCAATATTGAGCAACGAAATCTCAGTTCCATGTGCTCTTGCGAGTCATTGGCCATCGATCTCGCCTTAACTTTGTTAGTATCTTTACCTCCTCGGGTTGTATTTGCGACAATATGCCAGGTCTTAGATACTCCCGTGAGTACAAGTCACAACACATTCCCGTCTTTGACACAATTCAGCTCTTTAGTGGAGGGTGTCGTCCCTTTACTTCCCCCTTAGTTGCCCCTTCAAGGAGGTGATAGACGCATTTATGTGTCTATTTTCATCTCTTTTATGTATAGTGTTAGTACCCATTTTTGTACTAATTTTGGTATTTTATCCCTTGTAGGTGTATTTTGGAGGAATAGGCTTTTGCGGGAAAATTGGCTCGAAAAGTTGTTAAAGGCTCCTGGGAGGACATTTGCTATTCGGACTCTCATTTTGGATAAGGGGTAACCCATTTTCAGGCAGCTGCTAAGCACAGACCGGGTTTGGATAAGGGGAGGTCATCCCCTTCGTTTGAAAATTCGTTTTGGCGGGAAAAAAAAGTCACCTGCGTAACTTCCTGGCAAGTTTTGGATTGATTTTTGGAAGTGTTTTATCGTGATTCAATTGCCAAACTAAGTTGGGATGGACTTGAATGGAGTAAACAAGGTTGGTACATCTGTTTATATCGATTATAATGGGCTGAATGATCGGGTTTTGATAAAACAGGAAAAATAAAAATAAAAATGGAAACAGACAAAAGTTTCGAATTATATTTAGAAGTTACATGCTATATTTTGCAAGGATTTGTCTGTAGAAGAATAAGAGGATAGTTTGGATAATTCAGGATGGAGGTGAAGTGATTAAACAGGTTAGAAATAACAAAAATTGGCCGAGAAAAAAAAATTATTTTTGGGAAGAAAAAAGAGAGATTTTGATCGAGTTTAAACCGAGCTGTGAGGTATATATAAGCTCTAGAGAGGCTAAGGAAGGGTTACGAACACTTTGGAGAAGTTTAGAGCCTTAGAAAAGCGAAAAAAAATCAACTGGAGTCGAGTTCAGAAACTTTTCTGCTGCTGCGAAGAAGAAGAACACGAAGAACATAAGACCCTCAGAGTCAGTTGCAGAGACAGACTTATTTTCAGTGACAACGATTTACGGTCGCATATTCCTGCAGTCACCGAAGCTTTTCAGCAACAATTCCGACTTCTGTTTTAGACCTTCAGCAACTGCAGAATCCGCTGTTTTAACACTTTTCTCCCTTTTAATCAACTTTTGAGCCATAAACATGTATTTTGAGATTATGATTAATATGAGGAGCTAAACCCCATTGCTGAGGCGATAGAGGAAGCTATTTTTCCAACAAAAAGTGGTATATTCTATTTTATTTATTTTATTGCAATTATTTAATGATTATTTGCCTTGATTGAAAATTGTTTGAGTGATTTTTATTGAGCAATTGTTATTTCTTTTGATAGAGCATTCTTGGACCTAGGTGTTTGATGTTTTATGCTTCGGATTTACACTTGTTATTTTGAAAATCTACATGTTGCATTAGTTTAGAATCAAATTGAACGAGAGAATTGCATGAATATAAATACTAGATTAAATCACTTTGAACTTGGAAATTAGTGGAATCTCAGCCTCAGTGTTCTTTTATTATTGATATCAACTTTGTCAGTGTTTGCTATAATTTTCAGTGATTTTTCTGTTTAGTTTTGAATTTAAGTCTAAAGTTATCCTTCACAAGTTCGAGAATCGAATCCTATTACCACCACTTTCACTACAATTAAAACTCACATCAGGAGGTCACCCCTAACCATTTAATTTGGGCTCCTCTCATCCAGTCATGAGACAATCAGTTGTTTTCATGATCTCATTCGTTCCGCCTATATGGCTTATGGGTACAAGGTCACACCCGAGGTAGGTTTACTCGAGACCAAGTGCATTACCATGACAGGAACTCCTTTTACTCCATTGGACACGTTTCTACACCCCATGCCGGAGAACTTATTCTCTAAGTGGTTCGTTCTCAGTGGCCTCCGACGTATAGGCTTTTTTATTCACCCTAATAAGTGACTTTTCCAGAATTTTACCAATATGACCCCCGTTAGGGCTTATGGTCGCCTCTTACGTGATCGTGCAAAATCGCCGTCGCACAATCACGTGAAATAAGTTAACACGCAATCTCTTTTATGTACTCGGCTTAAGACATTATCGTGAAAGTCACTTATATCTTTATCGGAATGGATGATAGAGTTTATTCGCCTCGAGTTTTTCCCAATTTCAATGCGATGTATCACTGCTGGTTGTCGCGGCTGATTTTGGTGATCGTGATTGAGTGGGGGTGCTCACTTGTCTCCAGATATTGGTTCAACTTTTCTCTTTCGATTAATTCCAATAAAAACATTCGCACATTCCTGCAGTGTGTGGTACTGTGGCAATGAAACCGGTGGTACAGGCAGTATTCATTACTCCTATTCCCTGACAAAGGTTCTCGTTCTAGATTCCCTGGCGACGGTATTTGTTCAGCCTGCACGACTGTCTCCCAAATCTTTTCTATTGAGGTGTTTAGCCGAGGGAGCTTGACATATTCAAAGGGAGGGTTATACGGCTTTCGCTCAAATCTTTGGTTGTTATTGTTGAATCTCCCTCCCTTGATTATCGTACCTCCTTGATGGGTAGCTATACGTGTGAAGTCTATCTCCGTATTCCCTTCAGAACCATTCTTCATCCGTGCCAGATAGGGCTACCTCTTTCCTAGTATTTTCTTTCACCGGTCTGGTCTGTACGATATTGGGGTTACATTCCACATTGCTCGTTATTCGCGGTAGAAGTGTCGCGCTTCCTCCTTTTGCAGCTGTGATGGTGGTTATGTTGGTTTCCATTTCTCTCTGCTTTTCCTCCAACCCGATGTATTCCTCCTGGTACTCCTTTAATTATTTCATTTCGAACTTGTTTCTAAGTTGGAATATTTCTATATACAAAAGATCAATCGGGTATAGAGAATTGACGAAAGCGAGAATCAAATGTCGCTCTGATACTACCCCAGCTAACTCACTGCACATGGTCCTACATCGTGTAGTCAAGCTTCGCAAACTTTCTCCATGAGCTTTCTTTAAGTCAAATTAAGTTTCGATTACCGCCTTTGACCGGTTCTTGGTTATGTAGTTTCCCAAGAACAGCCTTCGCAGTTGTGCGAACGAAGTCACAGATCCTTCGCATAAATTGTCAAAGTATAATAAGGCTTCCCCTATTAAGCTTGCAGGAAAATATTTGCATAACACCGCTTGATGTTGGGCTCATTGCGTTAATGTAAGGTTATAAACCTTCATGTGTTGTACCGCATTTCCCGTCCCATCAAAGATACTGGAGAATGTAGGGAAGGTACATTTAGCGGGAATTGGTGCTTGTAATATTTCGCGTGAAAATGGTGATCGCTCTGCCGCTTATATTGCTTCTGCCAACTTCATTCTTCCTCCTCCTCTCCTATAATTGTTTTTCATCACTGCTTTGAGTTCTTTGAGTTGTTGTAGTATGGCTTGGTTTGCATCAGTCTTCCCTATCTGCCTTGGTTCTCCTGTTACTTCCAATCCTCTTTGTTCGATTAGGCTTCTTTCTATTGCCCTTCTAGTATCTCGTTCCAAACTTCTTTCTCTCCTACAATCATATCTTTAGATTTCGCGCTTAGAACTACTTCATCTCCTTCCATCGTATCTCTTAATTTCGCACTCTGGGTTTTCTATCCTTTGACGGTTCCTTCTCCTTTCTCTTTGTTCTTGCTGCCTCCTTTCTCTATCACGTGCATCTTCCCTTTCTCACTCTCTTTCGCGCACTTCTCGTTCATATTCTTCGCAGTTAAGTCGCACTTCTCTATCTCCTACATGATGTTCTCTTCTTCTCCTTGATGAACTCCTACTTGTATGAGTTTTTGTTTCCCCAATATGAGTTCGCTCTTGTATTTCATTATTCAGTATATTATTTTCCTCTGCTAGAAAGGCGTTTTGTCGTGCCAAGTTTGCTCGTTCTTCTGCCAATTCTGCATCTCTTGTTCTGCTTAGTTCGAGTCTTTTCCTCAGTTCTCTTTCAATTCGTCTGTCTTGTGCAAGACGTTTTCTTAACTATTGAATGGTCAAGTTGTCTTCATTGCCTGGATCTTCACCTCGACTTTGTGTCGATGGCTTTTCTTCTTCCATTGTTTCTGTATCAGTCGTGTGGACAAGACCTTCTTCGTAGATGATTCTCTCCTCATTATCATTTTGCTGTGTTGGGTCTTGGGCGACAGTAATGTTGTTCTGTTAGCGTGTCTCAATGATGGAGAGTAGTCTACGGTTGCGATTCTGTCGTTCTAAGCCCCGTCTTTCTCCTACAGCTGAACTTTCTGCTTCATTTCTTATTCCTATTCTTCCTGCAACTCTGTTGATTCTTCGCGTTGCGATAACATGTGCTGCCCTTGAGGCGACTCGTACCATTCTGCTATTTAGGGGATCTGGTGAACGGGATTCGACTGATACTCGGTTACAGAGAAGGAATCTCAAGAAAGGATTTCGATAGTGTGTGTTTTGAAACTTTGATAGGTAAAAGATTCTTTAACGGAGATTTTCCAAATAAGGTAGTGATATGTCTACTGAAACTTCATGGTGGACAGGAAAATGAAAGAGATGAGAATAACAAATACACTTCGGAAAATGATGATTTATAGTGATTAGCTAGCAGGCGAGGATGGCCCTCCTTGTTTCTAGCGCCAAAATGTAGTTGCGAAAATCTCACAACTACACTCTTTGTAATTATAATAACACAAAGCTTAAGTTATATGGATCAACTCAAACATTAATGATATTATTCACTACTTTGACACTAGAATGATCTTCTCAAACACCTTATATGGAATGTGTGTTCTTCTTACAATAGATTCAAGTTGAGATTGTATACATCAATGGAGAAATACAAGATGAAAGTTAGTTCTAAGGACTTATTTCTTTTCTCTCTGATAATTTCCTTAGCCTATCTATCTCAACTGATCTCTTTCTCTCATTTTTGAGCCCTTATATTGGCAAATACATCAGTAGAAGACAATCGTGGTTCATGTGCAAGATCTCAGTTGACTGATTCTATTTCAGTTTGTCTTATTCGCCAGGCTTTTGAGAACTGTCTCTATCTGTCGCATTGCTGCTTAGTCCTTCATTCTTCTTCTGACTGAGATGGTGATTGCACTACTATTCTTCGCGCTCTTCCTCCATTATCGCGTAATTTTTCTTCGTGTTACTTCCCGGTAATTTTTGTATCTTCGTGCTTAAGGTTGTTTTGATTAGAGCGAAGTTGTAGATTTGTCTTGTGCGATATTTCGCCCCTACACTTGAAATTAATAATCGAATTTTGAATGCTAGTTAAAAATCAAAGCTATAATAAAAGCCAAAAAAAAAAAAACCGGAGGGATGGTTTCGATTTCCAATATTATAGACCAAGCACGGCCTAGTTTGGTTTTTGGTTTTTCATAAGAGACATTGGTTTGATCCTTGGATTTGGCACAAAACCAAGCCAAACCGAACCACAGAAAACCCTAGTTGATTGTGGCGATGCTTTTAAAACACTTGATAAATAAAACACTTGTTTAAATTAACTGAATCATTGAAATGCTATTATTGTTTCCCAATGGTTAATTTGTGATGTTGTTAAATCCAAAATGCTCTTAATTTCTTGAATATTCTAAAAAAAAAAAGATTCATGCAAGCAAATAAAAAAATGTTTTAGTGTTTCTCTAAGTCAATATTTAATTTGGATATGTGAAAAAGCATATTATTGATGTCAAAACCCATAAAAAAAAAAGTATAACTCCTAGTATTTCCATAAGAAAATTTATATAGAGATTAGGTATTTGATTATATATTATATTATATTATTTTAATATATTATATCATATCACGAAAATAGTAATTCAAATTAATGTTGAAAACACTGAAAGAGCTATTTCACGATTTGTAGTGACTAGGTTGTTGATAAGGTGGACTCTGACAGTATATAAAATGTCTAAATTATTCTTCCATAAATTAAACTTAATGTCTAATTTTATCGTTCTATTTCTATCACAGTTTTGTTCTTCTTCCTTGGTCCTAAATTAGAGCACACTTTTTCTTAAAAACAAATTATTTTTTTCGAAAAGCTATTCATCGTCGATTAAAAGCGAAAACTCATTTTTTGTCGTTGGTTTTGGTGCTTGAAATAGGTTAGATTCTTTCAAAAAAATTCGAATATATATATCACAACTACTTACAGCTAGATCGAGGATCGATTTCCCTGTCATAGATTTACCTAGCTAGCTATGTCATATTTTACGGCTAGAAAAAACAAAAGAACTCCTAATCATAACTGGGTTGAATAATTTTTACGACTAGGTCGGTAATCAACGAACCTAACCGTAAGATATGTTTCTGAAAATTTATCATAGATTTCCTAACCGTAAAAGTTTGCTTTCCTAACCGTAAAATTTTGCTCTCAGCTATAAATTTAAATACCAACTTACAAAAATTTTATTACTCGATTTTTTTCCACCGTACCTAGCCGATATTTATATACAGCTGATTATTTTTTATACAATCTTGTTGTAACCCTACATACGACCAGGTTAAGAAATGATTTACATTTGGTTTTCCCCAGTTTTATTCAGGTACGATTAGGAGTTCTATCATTTTCCTAATCATAAACACGATATCAACTTGTTTTAAGACGAACCTGACCGTAAATAGGATTGAAAAGATTGCAAAATTCATTTTCTTCTAAAAAAATTGTTTAATGTACCTACTATCCAAGGATTCATGCACCAATCTCAAATTTCTTGCTAGAATCATTCATTTTCATTAAATGAATAGAAATTTGGATTTTCCAAGAAAGATATCCTTTTCTTTTCCTACTTCTTTCCTCAATATGTTTCTATTCTAACTTTTCTATCACTAACTCTAAGTGAAAAGCAATAATCTAATCTAGTAATTATATATATATTTTTTAATATATTTTTATTATTAGATATAGAGTATTTTTATAAGAAACTAATTGGAAGCGTAACAAGCTAAGTTCCAACAACATATTATATTAGCTGAACAGTTATCGTGCTAGCTTACTAACGAGCCTCCTGGAACGCATCAAATTTTTGGGAAGCGGAGAGACCAGTTGAGCTAGATATCCGTATTAATGAGACCCCCTAGAACTAAATCAACTAACCTAATTAAATCATTAACTCAAAACCAGTTGAGCTAGATACCCGTATTAATGACACCCCCTAAAGCTAAATCAACTAACCTAATTAAATCATTAACTCAAGGGCATATTTACCCATATTAATGGCACTTTACCCTGGAAAAAAAATACATGATAAACGGCCTTTGAATTTACTAACAGCGGGCCCTATTTAATCTTACATGACATGCCCCTTAGTTTTCCTTCGTGCATATAGACTTTTAACACCAAACTAACTTAGCTGACATGCTTAAAAAAAAAAAAAAAACTAGCTCACATGGAATACCACCGCAGCTCGCGAATAGGATCTGCCACCGTTGAAAGACCACATACGCCTCATGGGTTATGGAAGAATGTCTGGTCCAAGATTCTTGAAGAATGTTGGCATCATAAGCAAATACACAAAGACACTCTTTTAACAATCCCACTCCCACGTTTATAAACGAATGTTTATTCTTTAAAGGTTCTTTTTTGGCGGCTGCAATTCTGTGAATGGTCATGAAATCATCGTCCTCAATATATCCCAGCTAATATGAAAATCCATTACCAAGCATTCAACTAAAACACACTGAAACTGTGTAGAAGAACTGGGCTGTAAAATCCATTTTCAGAAGTAGTGCACTAATTGAAAAGTATATTTCATTTTGAAAAGTCTATAATACTGTAGAAGAAAATTCAACTAAAACTCTCTTTGAGTAGTAATCCAAATTATTAAAGCAAACAGTACTTTAAAGAAAAGTATTTCATTGAGTGATTCATAGGATTCCACCAAAAAGCAAAAAGAATTTGATTTTACAGATTTGAACAGAACAAGTTATTAATATCTATTCTTTCTTAGACTTTTATCATTCAACCTGTGCTAGTTTGAGCTGTTCGACTTTGAAATGGAAACATTAATGGAGACAGAAGAATATAACTGGAGAGAAGTGATTTTACCATCTCTAATACCCAAAGTTGCAGAACCAGAATTAGAAAGAGAGACAGGAGAAAGAAGAAGGGGTAGAGACATCCTCATAGCTATTGATCATGGTCCTAACAGTAAACATGCTTTTGACTGGGTTCTTCTTCATCTCTGCAGAATTGCAGATACCATACACCTTCTCCACGTTGTTCCTAGTAAGGCCCATGCTTCCAATTTGTTAATTTCTTTTTCCTTATCAATTTCTCTTAATCAAAAATATTTTGGATGGATTTATTTATTTTTTGTAATTTTTTTAGATGTTCATAATGAAATCCTGTATGAAACAACCCAAGCACTCATGGAGAAATTAGCGGTTGAAGCTTTACAAGTTTCTATGGTGAAAACAGTTGCTAGGATTGTTGAAAGTCATGATGTTGGGAAAATTGTTTGCAAAGAAGCTAAAAGATTGAAACCTGTTGCGGTTGTCATGGGTACTAGAGGAAGAAGTTTACTTCAAAGGTTCTTCTTATATACATGATTTTCATGTAAAACATTTATTTTTTATGGGTCATCAGAAATTAAGATGTTTACGAGTTCCGAACTCAACAATTTTTTAACCCTTCTATCGAAGCATCTCTTTGTAAAACATGTATTAGATTGATGTTCTTTTTGTTTTGTTTAATTTCAGTGTTCTTCAAGGAAGTGTGGGTGAATATTGTTTCCACAACTGTAAATCTGCACCGGTTATAGTTGTTCCTAGTAAAGGTAATCTAAAAAGGTTCATACATTTTTCTGTAAGTTTAGTTTCAAGGATCAAAATTTTATGTTTTTCCTTTGCTCTGGTCTTTAATTGCAGAAGCAGGTGAGGAATCAGTGATCTAAAAATGGAGACTATTAGAGACATTAGAAGGTGATATTCACGATTTGAGTTCGAAACCCAAGCTATGATTGCGCACGAAGAGATTTCTAGAGTTATGATTCATTTATATTTGATTATATGTTTACTATTGCTAATGAAATTTGTTATGAGTTGGCGAATGATACTGAATCTTGGTACCACTCCATGAGTAAATTGTTCTTATATTTAATGAACTTGTTACTGAATTTGTTAATCCAATTTTACATCTTTTGAGTAAATTATTCTTCTATTTATGCGCTACTTGAATGTCATCAAGCTTTAGGTTACGTCTCTACTCATAAACAAAAATGTCATCATCTTCTTTCGGATTTCTAAGGTCCAAGTTTGAAATCCCGGTTGCGGAGCTTGAGTCATTCGGTCAAATCCTGGTCCTTATTAGTGTTTGTTGACTAAGTCAACTAATGGTTCAGACAGGGGCGTAGTCAGCCCATGGGGCTAGCAGTTGCCTTTAAGTTCTCAAATCCAATTGGATTTGGAGATTCCAACGTTTTAGACCATTAACTCTTAAATATACATTCTGAAACCCATTAAAGAAATCGACATATGCAAATATGCAATGGTCACCTAATAGTTGACCAGATGCAAACGTTTAATTTTTTGTGGCGGAACAAAATCAAGACCCCACAAACTCTTTTTAATCTAGCTAGTTGAACTTTATGTGGTGTGGTTAGGATTAGTGATTTTGCAACTTGGAAAACTTCATGGTGGTGTTTGCTTAGGAAATATATTTTGTAGCCTAAACTCGGATTGGTTCGTATGTGTTGAGTGAAGATATTCTATACGAAGATATTCAGGAGTTCCCTTTTGCACAAAATTTTACAGAAAATTATACAACATCCTTAAATTTTCATATGTGGGATACAACTAAAACTAACTTTAATGTAAAATGTGAAATACAACCGTTCTACAATCACTACAAAAATATCTACCTATTGCTACACCATATATGGTCACACCTTCAATATAGGTGTTGCAAAAGCAATTTTCTAATCACAGTACTTTTCAGGTGCAACTAACACAAAATGAAACTTTTGCCAAACAACTGTGACAACAATATGAAAAGAGTATGGAAAAAAAGTATAATCTCTTACTATAGCATTAAAGAGTGGGTGCTGCGATGAACTTCTTGCTACATAGGTTATGACAGGATTAGTAGGGTTTTATGCCATAACTATTGGGTGCTACATCAGGTTAAGTTCTTGTAGTGACATTTTGATTTCAAAACCGACATTCACATAATTTTGGTGAACCTCTCCCCCGTCCCACCTGCTTGTGTATGCTTTGGTAGTGTAATTTCTGTTTGAAATATTAGTGCTATTAATTAAGCAACCTTCTTCCTCTAGGTGTTGGTAATTGGTTCCGGGGACACTGTTAAACTCAGTTATGGATAGTGATTGCACAAAGAAAAAACACGTTCTTATAATTACTTATAATATTACTTATAATTATAATATACCTAATATTACTTATAATTACTTATTGTAGATACATGCATAATAACCTTACAGTTTCCTAGATACATGCATATACTTGTGGGTTATCACTATAAATATGTGTGCAGTAGTATTTAGATATATAAAACTAGATTTTTACATTTTCTGTCCATATACTAATAAATTTATGAATTCCAAAGTGTATTAATATACGGAGGTTTCACTGTAGATTAGGGGCGTCAACTATAAAATAACTGATTCAGGACAATCTTTTCAATCCACCAACAAGTTAGGAATTATTTGGGCTCGATATTTGGACCATAAACATGAAGTGGGCTTGATAGCTCTTCTGTCCATTAAGGAATTAACCTTAAATTAAACACTTTAATTGGGTCATGGATTGAAGTCTAAGCCCATGAAAGGTTAGTAACCTAACCATATTCATTTTAACCTAGAAAAAAGGTGAATTAGTTTGCTGGTAAGGTCAGGTATATATTCAGAACTGGAGGTTGGAGATCCTTATAAAAAGGTAAGTTAGTTTGCTGATAAAATTAGGCATATATTCATACGTGGAGGTTAGAGATCCCTATTCACTATATAAAATTGTGCTCCACCTCATAAAGGCGCCCCCAAGTAAAAGTATAAGATAATTTTGCGAAAAAGCCCAAAATTTCAGTGAAACCCATGAACCTATTTCCTTTTTCCAATGGACATGTACTGAACACTGCAGTTGGTTCTACTAGTCTTTCGATAATGTTTAGCTCACCAACATATATTCCAAGTTCGTCGTACAAGAAATCATTGACGGGGTTGCTCCATTTGATGAGTGTCTGGATTTTGTGGCAACCCCTGTGAAGAAAAGTGGCGTCCCAAATAAGGAGTTTGAGTCAGATATCTTTGACTCCAATGGTTTATCGAAGGGATTCCTCTTGTTAAGGAATCTCGAAGTGTATTCTCACATTATTGACCAAGCAGAAAGGATAGGTATTTGTTTACTGAACACGTTCCTTCTGTTGTCATCATGCAATAAAGACGGCTTAGACGGAACTTGTTTTGGAAACGAATACCCATCTTTTCTGACTGGTCAGTAATGTGAGAATACTCCTGACAATCCCTTGATAAGAGCCATCACTCGGCTAAACCTTTAACAACTTCATAGTCAAATATATAGCCGTTTCGCTTTACAGGTGTCGCCATAAAATCTGGACGCTTATGAGATGGAGCCACCCCATCAAATATTTCTTATATATATGTTGGAGAGATAGGCATTATCGAAGGACCAGACGACCACCTGGAGTGTTCAGGACGGGTCGATTAGAAAATGGAAAAAAGGTTCACGAGTATCACTGGCTTTGTGGGGTTTTTCCTCAAAATCATCATACTCATGTTTTCCTAGGGGGCGCTTTCACGAGCTGGAGCACAAGTTTCTTTAGTCATCTGCACAAGAGTACGCGAAGAATTAATTTAGTTCAATAAAAAAATGGCATTTGTAGACTTTTCAATGAGAAGTATGGGATAATAAAGAGTGATGGATAAATCACACATGAGGAATCTGATTCTATTTTACCACCTGGAATCTCATTAAGTTTTATTACATAGTCAATTACATAGTCAAAGGTGTAAGGAAAGTTTGGTTGAAGACGAGGGAATATTTGGATTTTCTCTATGCAATTCAAATGGAGAAAGAAAGAAAAAAAGAAAAAATGTTAGCTGATCACGGAATTATGAAACATAAAATCGTATGAAAAAAGATGTATAATCGGATAATATGCTTATCACATTGAGATTATAAAGAGAAATAGCATTTGGGCTGTAAGATGTGGAACTAAGGTTAATATTTGGCTTGATAATTGGGTTATTGGTCTAGATCATCCTCCTTTACCAGCTGAAGGTTTAATTATATTCATGTTTCTGATTTTTTTATACAAGGAACTAGAGATTGAAATATTCATCTGGTTTATTATCTGTTTTCCCCTGAATCTGCTGAAAGTATTCTAGCTATGACTATTCCAGCAATTGGTACTGACAATCTTATTTGGATGCCAGATAGAAGAGGTCAATTCTTAGTGAAGAGTGCTTATAATGTTTTATCTAGTTACTCTAATGCTAATGCAGATGCACATGTTGTTCCAGTTCAGGTTTGGAAGGCTTTATGGAAAGTCAAATTACCTCACAAAGTTAAA
>JAJJMB010010543.1:690447-712457 GCA_023531105.1 Papaver atlanticum | reverse complement strand
TGTAAGAAATTTTGCAGGCAAAAGCATTGGTGCTCAAGGGAAATACTTTGATGGAGGAATGATTGCAGGACTGGAAGTAGAAGAATTGGAATGCAAGGCCATGAAGGAAGCTGCATCTTGGGTTGTCTCAAAGAATTTCAGTAGAGTTGTTTTTGAATCAGATAGTGAAGTTTTAATAAAATCCATCAATGAACAATCACACCATGTTCGTTGGAGGAATCAGTCATTAGTTCTTGACATTAAGTTTTTATTAAGCAAGATTAGCTTTTGGAGATGTATTTCAGTTAAAAGAGAGGTTTATAGTGTGGCAGATAAGTTGGTCAAGAGAGCTAGAATTCTCAAAAGCAACTTTGAATTCTCAAATGATCTCCCACAGGAAATCCAATCCTGGGTTGATCAAGACTATCATGTATACACTATTTCTACTTAATACAACCTCCTCTTTGAATAAAATAAAAGGGTAAAATAAAAGAAAACATTAAAAAAGAAGGTGCCATACGATTTTAAAGAAGAGATAAACTATCTTCTATATTTCTACCAGAAGGACAAAAGCAAAATGTTGTGGCCATACTTTATGGCATGGGTATTATTTCATTTAACAAAAAATAAAAAGTACAAAAACAAATGTGTTTTCTCCAATCCGACAGTTCTGAATGGGCTTTTTAATTTGATTGACGGTTCCTATTGCTATTGAAGTCCCTCAAAATGCAAAAGATAAATCTCGGCTGGGAATCTATCCACCCTTTACGCTCTTATCCGACGGCCTAATTCAATCCCATGCATTTCAATTGCCAAAAATAGACTGGTTTCATCAAAGAGTTTCCAAAAATAATGTCTCCCCCTTTAACCTAATCTGCATTAATTGTTCATACGTTACAAATTAAAAAAAATCAATCCCCGAAGATGTTCAACTACATAAATCAATCCCTGTAAGTTTTTCTTAACATTTTATTTGGTTTTACGTTTTTTTGATGTGTGGTTCCATATTTTTGTTGGTAGAGTACATTGTGAGATAAGAGCTAGCTAGCATTCATCTCATTGTAAGTTTTTTTACGTTCTGTACTTAACAAATGTCACTGATTGATGTACATATCTTTTCAGATTAGGTTAATTTGAAGCCATGCTTTAGGTTTTAGGAAATTGCGCATACACCATATGTATTGGTTGTCATTTGAATCAACACTGAACTACTTACTTTTGATTGTCGTATTTGTCAGTTTTACACATATAATTTTGATTATTATATAGTTCAGAAATACTAATGAACGATAATATTGCTAAATATATATCCAAGTTGTTTTTTGTGGGTTCATTCGTTGTTATTCTTTCAACTTCTATCAAATTTTGATGTAAAATGTATTTGTTTCTCATATTTGGATGCGTCAAATGAACAACGCAAGGGACAATAAGCATTTTTACCCTACAGGTGATAAGGGTGGGGATCAAAAGGATGGCAAGGGTAATAAAAAAACTTTCTCTCTCCCCTTCCCCTCTCTAGTCCCCTCTCTCAAATCCTAGTACAGTAAATCGCCGCATCCCCCTCCCTTGCTCGGATTTAGTCTCAAAGATCGGATATGAACAAGGATTTTATCCTTGTTGCTATCCTAGGCCTTTTTTTCAGTTTCAATTTCAATTTCATTTTCATTTTTTTTTTTCATTATTTAGTTAGCTATTTTAACCTTTTTTCTTCTAGCTTCTGTGACTTCTTGGTTTGATGAAGTTACAATCTGTGTTTTGCATTAGTTGATCTGAAATTCATAGGCGTGCTTTAGAGTTTGGGTTGGCAAATCTACCGGTGGTATTACGACGGTGGCGACTGTGGTAACGAAATGGGGTTTAATTTGGGTTTGCAAGAGGCGGTAACGATTTATCAAGGAGAAGCATCAGGGTGTTTTGTGGGTTTATAAGGTAACAAGAGGTGGAGATGGGTTTGATGAGATGTATCAAGAGGAGATCTATCAAATTGTAACAGTGAGGGATTTGATTTAGTGGTAGCAAGAGGTGGTGATGAATTTTTAAGATGCAGTAAAAGGTTGTTGTAACAAGAGGTGGTGATGGGTGTAATGAGATGTATCAAGTTGTAGCAGTGATGGGGGTTTCATTTAAGATGGAGTTCTATTTAGGGTGAAAAGAGGTGGTGATGAATTTTTAAGGAGCAGTACAAGGTTGTTGTAACAAGAGGCGGTGATGGTAGAAATTTCAAGAAGCTTTCGGGGTAGGGATTTGAGTACTTGGAGTTGTTGGTGGTGGTAGTACCGGTGGTGGTGTTGAAAAAGAACTCATGCTTCAGCAGTGATTGAAGGTGGAGGCAGCAGTTTGTGGTGTTAGCGGCTTTCCACCTTATCTTCAAACTCCAAATTTAAGTCATCTGTTTAGGTTGGGCTTGGTTCTTTTCTATGGGTCTCGTTTGTAACCTCATTACGCTTTTACATTTTAGATTTATTAGTGTTATGTCATTTGTCAGTGTTGTTTTTTATTTGGTTCGGAGCACACCCAGTGATCCATTTATTTATAATTTTTTTTCCTTTTAAATCAAATCATTTAATTTACCGATTAAAAAGAAAAAAAATGGCAGAATAGACCATAATCTTTTGATGGTGATCATCAGCTGCATCTGCCTTTCCTAGTCTTGATTAACTGTTTTTCTTTTTTCACTTTCATATGTAGAAATTAATAACGATGACAATCACTTAACCGCAGCTACGAGGAAAATCTTCGCTCGAGAATGTTTAAATTTGTAAAATAATGTGCAAGTCCGTGCAAACGTAAGTGTTGTTATACTTTCGTTGGCTTCTTGGTGTTAGCATCGTTCTAATATCAATCTTACCATGCTCCGTAATTATCACCAATCCAATTTAATCACTAGTGTTTAAAATTTTATGTTGTTCATGGTAGTACCCTTTGTCATCCACGAATGTCACCAAGTTCTTCTTTAACCTTGCCATTCCCGATGTTCTTGACATAAATGAAAGCTATCCCTACTCCTCAGCATTTATCCAGTAGTTATACTTTTTCATTATTATGCAGCAAATGAATGAATATCACTCGTTTTAACGAAGAACAGATATTAACATCAATATCCAGTCAGTATACTTTCTCATTATTATTTTAATGCCGGCCCATCAAATAAAAATCCCAGATCAAAATAACCATCACGCGCCTGACATTTTGATGCCAAATAACACAAAGACCATTACTCAACTATTGTATTGCAAATAGGAACCCTCACCGGGTACCTTTCTAATTATGGTGGTTGTGGCATAGCTTCATATTGTCGCCTCTAAATTATTAACTCACATCCCACATTATAATCCAACCATGTACGTACTCAACCGAATCTAAAGACTTAAATGTCTAGACAAATAAAGCTCTCACATTGAATTGTGAGGAAACCCCTACTTTCTATTGGCCGAAATAGGTATTTTTTAAGTTTTGTGAAACGAGTGTTTTGGTGAGGACACTTGACAATGTATGGTTGGTTTAAAAAGAATAGAAAGATTAAAACAAGAAAGCCAAATTTAATTTGGAATTTAATAGAAGTCCAAATTTAATTGGAAATCGACTAATTACTATATTAGGACTATTTTTTCCAAATTAATATATAAAGAGGAGAAAAATCCACATATTTTCCGAGAAAATAAAAGGAAAAAATAAATAAAATTTGCATATATCCTCCACCTATTTAATGTATTTGCCCCGCCACACCAAATCAAAAATACATCTCCACGGGCAAGGGTGAAACCTCACGCACACCAAATCAAAAATGCATTGGCACGGGGCGGGCGAAGCGACGCGCACACCAAGTTAAAATGAAATAAATAAATAAAATATGCACATATTTTCCACCTATTTAATGTATTTGACTCGTCATACCAAATCAAAAATACATCTCCACGGGGCGGGGCGAAGCCCCGCTCACACCAAATTAAAAATGCATCGCCACGGGGCGGGGCGGGACGGGACGAAGGCCCGTGCACACCGAATCAAAAATACATTTCCACGTGGCGGGGAGAAACCTCGCGCACACCAAGTTAAAAAAATAAATATGCCTAGTGCTACAGCACAAATATAGTAACTATAGAAGCCATTGTACCTCAAATTTTAATTACCAATCTGGTGGTACCATTTGGGCTGTAACAAGTGCACGACGACTAAAGTTGTTGGTGATTGACGGTAGTTTAATTTATTTAAGTCGGGAAACCGTTGGTTTTATGCTTGAATTAGTAAAGAGATTTGAAATAATTTTTTTGAATGGGGGTGAGGGTGTTGGAGTTTTGGTTAAACTCAAACTACGAGTAATGATATTAGTGGGGGTCTGAAGGATGTTTTAGTTGTTTATGAACACGTCTGTTAGTGGGTGTACGAAGTGGTTTTGTAAACCATAGTGTATTCTAGTAATTAGGATCGTTGGCTGTTGCGAACGTGCTTTTGTTTGTGGAGTTAGTGCAGGTTAATTGAGTCATGTATTGTAGCCTATAAAGGCATAATTTCTATGTTAATGAAAAGTGTGGAAAATCAGCTAAAACAAATTTAATCTCTCGTGTGTTCCGCGTTTCTTCCTCTCTGCTCTCTCTCTCTCTTTCTATACCTTGATTTTCATCAGAGGGGTCTTAGC
Source organism: Papaver atlanticum (assembly GCA_023531105.1). NCBI lineage: Eukaryota > Viridiplantae > Streptophyta > Magnoliopsida > Ranunculales > Papaveraceae > Papaver > Papaver atlanticum. The sequence continues at coordinate 707,842 of JAJJMB010010543.1, read as the reverse complement.
TACTCTCTACCTCTTCTACTCAATTCTATTTCATTAGATTACTTTCTCTTTGTTCTTCTATTTCCTTATATAATAGGCATACATAAAATCTAATACAAAACCATGTGGAACACTCATGTCCACTCACTAACTTACTATTAATTAATCTTACACTTCTATTACACTTTAAACATTAAATTAACTAACAATCTCCTACTTAATGTGATGTTCTATTACTCTAGTAGCTCACGAAAATTTTGAAACTTGCATTTGGGAAGTACCTTGGTGAATATGTCTTCCAATTAGTCTTCCGTCTTACAATACTTGAGTTTTATCTCACCATCTTCAACCGATTCTCGAATAAAGTGATACTTGAGTTTGATGTGCCTTGCTCTACAATGTTCAACCGAATTTTTGGACATAGCAATTGCGGATTTGTTCTCACAAATTTTTTTGGTGCACCCTTCTTGTTTCTCTTGGATGTCTTCCATGATTCTTCTTAGCCATACAACATGAGATGTAGCTATTGATGCTGAAATGTACTCCGCTTCCGCCGTAGATAGAGCTACGGTTTCTTGCTTCTTCGATGCCCATGTAAATATACCCGAATCAAGAGAAAAAAGCATACCCCGATGTACTCTTCATGTCATCAATGCACCCTCCCAAGTCGATATCACAATAGCCAACTAATTTGACATCCAAATTTCTAGAATACATGATTCCAAAATTCATTGTTCCTTGAATATACCTTAACAACCTCTTTGCTGCACCAAGATGTAGATGACTAGGTGAACTCATGAACCTAGAAAGCATACTTGAAGCAAACATGATGTCGGGTCTTGTATGTGTAAGGTACAACAAGTTTCCAATAAGAACTCTATAGTAAGTCGCATCAACTTTTCTTCCTCCATCATTTTTTTTTTTAGTTTCTCATTCACTACAAGTGGTGTTGATGTGGGGTTACAACCAAGCATACCAAATTTTTTCAGCACCTTTTCAGCATACTTGCTTTAAGTAATGAACATTGCATCTTCACTTTGATGAACTTCAATACCAAGGAAGTACTTGAGCAAACCCATGTCACTCATCTCATATTTCATCATCATTTCTTTCTTGAATTATTCAATCATATGAACATCATTACCCATAAAAATAAGATCATCAACATATAAAGCAACGATGAGAATAGATGTACCTTATGTTGTCACATATAGTGTACACTCACTCTTGCTTTTGTTGAATTTTGCCTTTTGAAGTGTCCATCTAACTCACTATACCAAGCTTTTGGTGCTTGCTTGAGGCAATACAAATCTTTCTTCAACTTGTATACCTTGTCTTCTTCTCCTTCAATCGCGAAACCTTGTGGTTGTTCTACATAGACCTCTTATTGGAGTTCTCCATTAAAAATGCTGATTTGACATCAAGTTGATGTAGTAACCAACCTATTTGAGACGCCATAGGAATCATGGCTTTTGTAAAGACCCTCAAGCTCGTCAACGCTATTTGACTGGTTTAGCGATAGTCTAGAGACGTTTTAGCCGCTAATGACTCGATTAGTTAATATAGATTCTAATTAATAGAATTTAATCTAACAACGAATTAGATACGAAACTAGTACCGTTAGATAGAACTCGAAAAGTTATGCGTAATGGACTACTCGAACGTGTCATTTGGATACCAGGCGAAGAAGATATCATCCGATGAGTATGAAGGGCATATTAGTCATTTTGTGGAAAAACCGCCTTGGCTACCCTTATTTTTTGGTCGGGTGCCTTTATCAACCTTGGTCGGCCTTATCTCTAGACAAATCGAGAAGATAGACCCGTATTTTCTTTCATTTATTTTCTTCTTCTTCTCTTTTTTTCTTCTTCTGTTCATCGCCTCTGGCGATTCTGAAGCCGTGAAATCGAAAAGAAACTTAGGGGAAACTTTAAAAGTTGATTACTAGTGGTGGTGTTGATGTTAATTGATCCCGGAAGAAGAATGAGCTGATGTTGTTATTATTGGAATTTCGGTTTGAGAATGAATTCGAGTTCTCAGGTGAATTCGTGGATTATTTGGGATGCTGTTAGTTGAAGATTAGAAGGGGTTGTTGTTGAATCAAGGTTCTGAAGTTGTTTTTATGATGAATCGAAGAAGTTAGAGTTAGGGTTTCTCAGGACAACCTCAGAGAAGAATTAAGAGTTCGATTTGGTGATGATTAAGATGAAATTAAGGATGGGTTATAGGAACAAGTCATGAAGAAGAAGTTTGTTGTGTGAATTTGGGAATTTGATTTGAGAAATTGAAGGGTTAGGGTTCATGTTATTCCCCAAATTGAATTAGGGTTTCTGAGAATCAGTGAAGAGGATAAAGATTGATGAGAGTTGGTTGAGTTGAAGTGATGGATTGATAGTGGGTTTGAGGTGTTTTGCTGATTCAAGTCGAAGTAAGAAGAATCTGAATCAGTCGATTGAATGAAATCATCTCGAGGTAATTTCCTCTCTCTGTAAATTTAGTAAAGTTGTTATTTGAGTTTTGGAGACTGTTAATGAGGTAGGATTGAAATGGTTATGCGTATCTGCAATGGAATTGTAGATGTAGGTTAGGTTAATGTTAATCCACATGGAGTTAGTTTATGTTGTGTTGATGTATGAGTTGAGGATATTTGATCTGAAATGGTGGTAAGTGATTTTGATATATTGGTTTGTGTAACTGAAGATATGGTGATGGTTGTGTTTAAGTTACAGTTGGGATGAAGGTGTGTGGCTGGTGGTGCTGTTTGTTTATTGTCTGGAATGAGAATTGACTGAGTTGTTGTGGTGAGTTAGATTGAGATAGAGATATGTAGTTGTGAAGAAGATTTGTCATTGTTGGATGATAGAGCTCAACTTGGTGGTGCTGTAAGATGTAGGGAAAAGGCTTGAGATGGATGTTTTGGCATGAGAATGTGTTGATGCTGTGAAAGTTGATATGTGTTTGGTTATATGGGTTTGTATTAGAATGTAGTGAAACCCAATGAAGAGAAGTTAGATGGTTGATTATAGAGTTGTAGATAATGTTGGCTGTGAAAAGCTTGGAACTGCATATTGCAGGTAATCAAAGTTGTTGTTTGTAAATGAAATTCATTATTGTTTTGTATTTGAAGTGAAGTGAAGTTGAATTGTTAAATAAGAAATTGAGAATATAAGATTAGTGTTGAAGTTTGTCAGAAATAGAATTAGACCTATTAGTCATCCCAGTCAGATGTCTGACTAGCTTGTTTTGATGACTCAGTTAATCTGACCGAGTTATATATGAATCTGATTTACCTGAATAAGTCTTCTGACTGAGTTAACTCAGTAACCAGGATTTGACCCGATTTGACTCATTGACCAGACCAGTGGACCATTTGACTTGACTTTGGATTTGACTGTTAGTTGACCGTTATTGACCGTCTGTTGACCCAGTTGGACCAGGCGTTAGATTAAGAGAATGGATTCATGGGCTTGGGCTTAGGACTAGTTATCCAATCTTAGTGAATTGGACCACTTATGGTCCGAATTAGCTTTCGGTTCCTTATACAAAGTTGTAGATATTCATAAGAATTATTTAATGGGCTTAGAACCATTATATAGATTTGTATGATTTTTGTGTAAGACATTTTGGCTAGATTCTTAGAGTGCTTGTATGATTAACAGTTAGTCATTGACAACGATCGATTCAAAGGATGAACCAGTGGATCGTGGATCTCGAGGCAGGCGTGGCTTGTCATCAAAAGAGGTGAGAATTACATTTGACTCTTTTGTAACCATTGTTGCTTCTTTTACAAAAGTTTATGCTTAACAAACTCATGCATTGTCTGTTCGTGCATTCCATACTTTGTTTAAATTGCATTACGATAGTTATGTTGATTCTGTTAATCTTTCCATGGTTTGGAAAGGACTTGTAATGTTTGTTTGTCATATGAATTGTTATGGGAAATAAGAATTTCCACTTGTGATATATAGGATACGCTCCTTCGCATTTATACCTACTTACTTTCAGCTTTTATGCTTATTCGGTGTGGAATTGGCATCAATATTATTATTCGGTGTGGAATTGGCATCAATATTATACATTATTTGAAGAAGGAGTTTGTCCATATACATGTTTGCTTGTTTATTCCAGTGACTTGGTCACTATTTAATGTTTCGGAAAACATGTATTGTTTTCCAAATCTTGCTTATGATTACTTGAAAGTTAAGTGTTATTCCTTATGGGCACCCCTTTTAGGGATGATGTGCTCACCCATTCCCACTTTCAGTTTCAGAGACAGATCAGAGTTGCGTAGCGGAAGCTTCGAGGAGTTGAGTTGCTTATGTTATATATTCTATTTGTAAACCGTAAGACTATTGTATATGTATCATTTGAGAGGAGTTCTTGTATTATATATTTCAGAGTGGGGCTAGTTTTGGGTTAAGTTTAGAAGCAAATTTCTTTATAAGAATCTTTAATTAGTTCATTTAGATTCTTAGTGCCTCTTTATTTAGTTAATCTCTTGAATTAGTTAGCTGCTAGCTTTAAGGGCGCTACAGCTTTAATGGTGTCAAGACGAGCAACCGGTGCAAAAGTCTCATTGTAGTCGATGCCGGGTTGTTGCGAGTATCCCTTGGCCACCAACCTTGGTGTGTTCCTTTGAACCGATCCATCTGGATTGTACTTCACCTTGTAGATCCACTTCACACCAATAACTTCTTTGTCACTTGGCCTTGCTACTTTCTCCCATGTATCGTTATCATTTATGACAACAACTTCTTCTTCCATAGATTTTATCCAAATTGGTTTTTTTGATGCTTCTTCAAAGGTTTCCGGTTTAACCGTACAATAGTTACATCTTTCATACACTTCACTCAACCTATGCATCTTCTTTGGTGCCGATGGTGGTGATGTTGATGCACTAGTACTTGGAGACTCACTTGGAGATGCTCTAAACCTTGCATTTGGGAATGTTTGAGGTCTTCACCCTCTTCAACTTCATTTGTTGCTGAATTTTCTTGCTCTTCATCCACAATAATGGTTCTCTTCTTAATTTTACCTTCTTCCCAATTCCATGAAACACTTTCATCAAACAAGACATCACGGCTTGTGATCATTGTGTTTTTTTTCAAATTAAACAACTTATAACCTTTTAATTAGAGGCTATAGCCAAGAAATATACATTTCTTACTTGATTCATCAATCTTTGTTCTCTTCACCTTTGGAATTTGAGAATAACACACACTGCCAAAAACTTTGAGATTCTTTACCGATCATCTTCTCCCACTCCATGCTTTAAAAGGAGTTTTTTCCCATATGGATTTTGTTGGACACCTGTTCATCAAGTAGACGACGGTGTTAACGGCTTCGTCCAAAAACTCTTTAGGCATACCCTTCTCATGAAGCATGGACTTCGCCATCTCCATCACGGTATGGTTATTTCTCTCGGAAACACCATTTTGTTGAGGAGTATAACCCAGGTTAGTTGCCTTTCAAGCCTTCATTTTCACAAAATTTATCAAACTCTTTGCTGTTGTACTCTTTGCTTCTATCACTTCTTAAAACTTTGATGTAGTGACCACTTTGCTTTTCAACAAGGCTTTTGAACTTCTTAAATATGCTAAAAACTTCGGATTTTAGTTTCATGAAGTACACCCAAGTCATGTAGTAAAGTTATCAATGAATAAAATGAAGTATCTATTACCTCTATGAGTTGGTGTCATCATTGGTCCACAAACATCGGTATGTACCAAACAAAGAAGTTCTTTTGCTTTCCATGCTACACCTTTTGGGAATGGTTGGCGATGTTGCATTCCAAGTGCACGACCTTCCCACTCCATCCCTGTGGTTGATATTGCACCATGTTCTTATTGGAAAGCACCTTGAGACTATTGAAATTCAAATGCCACAAGTCTTTTATGCCATAACCATGTTTCATCAATGGTTTCCATCCTCAATGCAACTTTTTTTTTTTTTTTTAAACACAATTGGAAAGCTTCTATTTTTCTCCATCTTGATATTTTGCATGACTTGTCTCTTTTTCTTTTGTTTCTTGTCATAAATGGTGCAATATCCATCTTCAAAATGGACCGCGTACCTAAGATCCATAAGTTTCCCAACACTAACCAAATTTTTTTCCAAGTTCGGAACATATAACACATCTCTAATGTATTTTGCTCCATTGATAGTTTGCACACAAATTTTACCTCTTCCGTTAGCTTGAACCATGTTTCCATCCCCCATCTTTACTAGAGAATTTATGGATGTATCCGTATCAACAAACAAGCTTTTTTCACCGGACATATGAGTTGTGCAACCACTATCCACAAACCAAACTTCACTTTTGGAAGTTACCATGGCACTTTGACAAGCATAAAACAAATTTCGTCTATCTATTTTTTTATCGGCTTTACCGGCTTGTTCTTCATCTTCTTTGTATCTACAATGTTTCTCCAAATGTCCATACTTCTTGCAATTGCGACATTGGGGTTTCCTTTGTTCCAATAAATCTTCTCCAAATGACCATTCTTCTTGCAAAAATTTCAACTTGGTACTTGAGACAAATCACTCTTTGTGTAGTTGTTGGAGTTAACTCCTCCTTTCTTCCATTTTCTTTTTCCATTGAAGTTTGATGTTAATCGACTCTTGTACTCATTTTCTTTCATGGCTGAATTTTTTGAGTCCAAGTTGAGTTTTGATTGAAATGCGTTCTCAATTGATTTTTCGGAGTGTCTTAACAACCTTTGTTCATACACCTTCAAAAAAAACCATAACTCTTGCGACTTTAATGTGGAGAAATCTTTAGTCTCTTCCAAAATGGCCACAATGGGTTCAAATTTTTCCGGCAAGCATATCAAAAAAAATTCACAAATTGTTCTTTCTTCCATCTTCTCACCACACATCATCATATTATTAACAACTTCAACTACTTTAGATGAAAAATCATTTAAACATTCATTCTAAGATTCTCAAAATCTCTTCTATATGAATGTAATTTTAGTTCTCTTACCTTTTTATTACCTCCAAACTCTTGTTGTAGAAGATCCCAACCTTCTTTAGCTTTAGGTGAATGGATTACCCTTGGTAGAATGGTGCCTTCAACTCCTTGTTGGATGTACATGGATGCTCTTGCATTCTTCTTCCTATTCTCCTTAAGTAAATCCTTTTGGGGTTAATCTAAATTCGATGTATCTTCAATTTCATCATACCCATCTTGAACAATCTCCCACACATCTTGAGACATGAACAAGGTTTTCATCTTGATCGCCCAAAAATCATAATTTTCTCCATGAAAAAGTGGTATTGAAGGTTGTTGAGTGTATTGATTTGAGTAGCTACTACTTTCCATTGATTTGATTGAAGATTGATTGAAAAATTGAGTTTTTTCTTTTCTATTAATCTTTTGCTCAGATTTGGTCCTATTTGGACCAGATTTGAGCAAGATTTCTTTTTCTTTTTAAGTTTTAATCGAATAAAAGTAGTTTTCTTTTTTTGGATGTCTTTTGACATATTTGTTTTCGCTATTTGGAGCGATTTTCTTCGGCATTTGGGGCGAGTATATTCAAACCTTGATCGCTGGTTCGTGACTCGCTATTCTCGATTCAAGAACATAGTCAATCCAACACGGTATCACTTAAAATCCCTATTCAATCCAAGGGATTTAGGACATCCGCGTTCTTTTGGATCTACAAGATTTTGGGCAGATAACTCCTTTCTTATAAGAGTATCTCTTATTGAAGAAGAAGAAAATCAGATTAAATGGTCAGAATCGATTCCGGATTATACCATCATCCTTCCCTACTACATTAACAAAAATTGGGTATCTTAACGGCATTCGTCTCTTTCACTTCGTGATTTACTTGTCATTGATATCTTCATTTGTATTAAAGTTCTTATTATCTTGTATTTTGATATTTTTTATTCTTGTAAGCGATCATGTAATCACATTTTGATTTGAACAAATTAAAATTTGTTGATTGGCCAAAAAAAATGAGAATAAAATTAAAAGGTAAAAAGTAGTGATTGTATTTTCTTCTGCCTTACATCACTATCAAGGTATTAAAAGAATGAGAAATAAAAGAACAACCAGTGATAATCCAGTTCGTAAAAGTCAGTTGGTAAGAGGAGAAATAAAAGAACAACCAGTGATAGGTGTGCAACGGACGGACGGATGCGGATTAGGGGTCACCCGCATCCAATCCGTCAAAGTTGCGGATTTGGAAAATCCAACTGTGTCCGGCCCAATCACCCGCGGATTTGACATCCGCGGATCAGCGGATGATACGGATCGGATGCGGATTAACCGTGGATTTAGTTTATATAAAAAACGTGAATAGCAAAATATGAATCATTAAAAACGTCTTAAGTCAATAAATGGGAAAACAATTCCTCAATTTGGCTATTTGATTAAAAAAAAACATGAATAGCAATATCAGTAAGTTGATATTGCATTAATATTGTACTTAAGATGAAAAAATTGACTTGTAAAATGTTGCTTTACTGCAAGTCTGCGATTAGTAAATGTAGGATTGTAACATGGTTTACTTAATTCACCTGGTTATCTTCCCTGATGTACCTTAACGTATGAGCTCATTTCACACTGAACATGCTATAAGTTGCATTCCAGTCCCAAAATCCGAACTCTTTATCCTGGCAGAGCTGTCAAGTTCCTAGGGAATGATGATTGTTGAACCCCTTCGGTGTCATTTGATAGGTTCTGGTTGTTTTCAAAGTAGTGCAATAAAATGGAACAATACATAGAAAAGTTTGTGTTCCATATATAATTTTACAACAACATTTTGGTTTGATGGAAATGAAAACTAGGAAAAGTTTAAAATCCTACGGTGCGAATGAATCCGCGGATTTCAAAATCCAACCGCAACCAAACCGCTAAAAGTGCGGATTTAAGAATCTCACCCGTGTTCGGCCCATAGATCTTGCGGATTGAATTTTACCCGCAATTTTGCGGACGGATACGGGTGAAATCCGCGGTTCAGGACTTTTTGCTCACCCCTAACAGTGATAATCCAGGTTCACAAATGACGCCGAAAAAATAAAAAAACAAACTAGAGGCCCACTAATAACATATGGGTGGTTCATTTTATATGTATTCATTTGGTGGATGATCATTAGGTGATAACCTAATACGCTAGGTGCTATATTAAAGATGAAGAGATTCATTTTATATCCCTAGGAAAAGGGTGAATCAGCTTGCTTGTAAGAATGGGTATACAGTAAAAAAATTTTTTTTATATAATACTCGATAATATAATAGTTTCGTTAAAATAATAGAATTTTTTGGTCCCAACTCGGTCCCTTAGGGATAAAATAATAAATTCGATAATATTATAATATAATACATTTTAAAAGTTTCCCTTAAACATTAATAGGTCCCAAAATTATATAAAATAATAATTCCAATAGAAAATAAAAAATAATTTTCATACATATGAAATTTACATGTTATTTATATTAGGTTATGGTCTGAGAATACATTATATGTAGTATTAAATTAATGATTATACGATTTCCAATGTTTTATTTTCTAAAAATTTCTATTGAATTAGTCAATGGTCGTACATATAGGTGTTTTGTGCAACAAAATCACAATGATTCAAATTCAAATTCAAAAAATTAAAAATTATTCTTTAAATTAATATATTATTAACATATCTATAAAATAATAAATTGTTAAATTATCGATTATATAATATCTCTTTAAAATAATAGGATTAGGGTGGTCCCAAGCCTATTATTTTATAAAAGTTTTACTGTGTATTCAAACATGGAGGTGAGACCAAGCCTATAAAAAGGCAAGTTAGTTTGCTAGTCAGACCATGCATATATTTAAACATGATGGTTAGAGATCCCTACGAAGAGAAACCAACGTCTCATCAAACCAATTTGGATTTATGACGGGAAGATCGACCACGAAGGCGATTTTCCTGGTTAGACAACTTATGGAAAGATACAGGGAGCAAAAGCGGGACCTGCACATGGTCTTCATTGACCTGGAGAAGGCTTACGAAAAAATACCTCGTGAAGTAATGTGGTGGGCTCTCGATCAGAAGAAGTTATCACCGAAGTACATAAACTTAATAAAGGATATGTATGAGGGCGCAGTTACCGGTGTCCGGACGAGCGGCGGAGTATCAAGCGATTTCTCGATTAGGATAGGGCTACACCAGGGATCAGCCTTGAGCCCATATATTTTCGATTTAGTGATAGATCAAGTTACAAGAGACATTCAGGGTGAGATTCCCTGGTGCATGCTCTTTGCAGACGATGTGGCGTTTATCGGCGAATCAAAGGAAGATGTAGAGGAAAAACTGGAATTGTGGCGCCAGACTCTAGAATCGAAGGGCTTCAAACTTAGTAGAACCAAAACCGAGTATTTGAAGTGCGATCTCAGCGACTCTGGGGCAGTTGAAGGGGACATTCTGCTGGATGGACAACCTGTACCAAGGAAAGACTCCATTCGTTATCTGGGATCGATGCTTCAAAGTGATGGGGGAATCGAGGAGGATATTCTCCATCGAACTCAATCTGGCTGGGGGAAATGGCGTCGGGATTTTGGCGTCCTTTGTGACCGCAAAGTCCCGCTAAAGCTTAAAGGTAAGTTTTACAAATCAGCGATCAGGCCTGCCATGCTATATGGTGCGGAATGTTGGGCGATGAACAGTCGGGACACATTGAAGCTGAAAAATACCGAGATGCGGATGCTGAGGTGGGCATGCGGACATACGAGGCATGACCGTATCAGGAATGAGTACGTACGTAAGAAACTTATGGTAGCGCTAATCAAGGAGATGCTCGCCCAGCATCGGCTGCGCTGGTTTGGGCATCTCCAGCGAAGACCGCCTGATGCTCCAGTGCGAGTAGGTCGCATTAAGCGCGCTGAAGGAAGGATGCAACGCAGAGGCCGGCAGAAGCTAACTTGGGATGAGTGCGTAAAGAAAGACATGAGCAACCGAAATCTTTCACCAGAGCAGGCGTTGGGCAGATAGACATGGAGGGCGGCGATACGCGTGGAAGAGGTAGGTTTCAGGTACGAAGACTAACAAACCCCTTTTCTTTATTTCTCGTCAATTTCTTTGCCACTCAATCAGCGAACATGTAAAGGCAACCCTGTAGATTGTGAAGAAGAGGAATCCCCCTGTAGCGCTGCAGTTGGCAGGATTGTGAAGGGAAAACACCCCGTAGCTTCTGCAATAGGGACATGGTGTAAGCATATCCGCATTAATGGTTGAGAATTCGTAATCATATAAACATAGTGATTACTTCTCATCTGGTCAAAAATAAAACAAAAAAAAAAAATCGCGGCGCAGGTAGAGTCAAGTATTTGCTTGCCGTAGTGCAAGTTGTGCAGGGCTCTGACAGGCCGGCGTAAAAACTATGTTATACTTTTATGAGATATTCTCTAGCCGACCTGATACTTGATACTGGAAAAGGCTTTGGATTTGGATTTGGATTTGAATTTGAATTTGGTTAGAGATCCCTACACTTTTTTAGATTACTAAAGAAAATTGTGCTTCGGCCCATGAAGGCGCTCCCAAGGCAAACATGTGTAAGATGATTATGAGAGAATAGCCCAAAATATCCTTGATACCAGTAAACCTATTTCCATCTTCCAATGGACCCGTCCTGAATAATCTAGCTAGGTCCTTCAATAATGACTAGATGCCCAACATATTCTCCAAGTTCGTCGTACAATAGATCTCTGAAAGAAATCTTTGACGAGGTGGATCCATCTGATGAGCGTCATGATATTATGGCTCCGTCTGTGAACAAAATTACTTCCTAATTAAGGAGTATAAGTCCGCTATATATATTTGGTTGCTAGAGGTTTAAATGAGGGCTGCCTCTAATCAAGGGTTTGCGAGGCGTACTCTCACATTAATGACTGGGAAGAAATGCCGATTACATCTATAAGAGTTTCTCCAATGGATTGTAAGTGAAGATAAATGTCCAAGTCCACATGGGATAGACATTCAATTTTCTTATATTTTTTCTCCAACCACAACTTCTTAAATCAATGTTAAGATGACATGGCTTAATTTTTGTTATACACTGTGAAGATGAATGTCTAAAACTAGACATTCACCTTCACAATGTCAAGCTATCATAGTAAGTTTTTGTTTACCTAAATTAATTTCAATATATTAAATAACCATTTTTAGCTCTAATAAAATATAAAAATTACAAAAAATAAAATTTACATTTAATCATAAAAAAATCACAAATAACACCATTGGAGATGAACTATATTTCCTCCCTAAACTTAAAGAAAAATTGAAATAAGATGTCTTGTTTGTGTTGCCACCTAGGAAACACACAACCACCATTGGAGAAGCTCTAATACAAAATAAAATATATATTTGGTATACATCTCATTGTCTCTTTTTCGTTTATTTAAAAAATCTTTTTTCCTTTTTTTTTTAAACAGATTCAAAAAAATTGGTTTCAATTTTTTTTTGGTGGTTTGATATTTTCTTTTCTACTTTTTGATCTGTTTTCAACTAAATGGGAATAAGTATCGAAAGAGGAGAGAAAAAAGGAAAATGGAAGAAAAAAGTAAAATTAAAAATAATTATCTATGGGATTCTTATCTGACAACGACACGTCTTTGCGACGTGCAGACATCTTGGTCGTTTACAACTGGGAGAAGGGTCACGATGTGTTTCGATGTCACTGGTGATTCGCCTTTCACTGTTGGTGGTACTTTCATGCCCATGCGTGTTATATCTAATGCTATTATTCAGAAACATAACAAATATCTCAACAAGTGCACTTCCCTCGGATGCGGCTTTGGTTTTTTTTGGCTTTCAATACCCTAGGAGAATTTCGTGAAGACACGATCGCCTCTTAAAGAGATTGAAAAATTGTCATGCAAGTCACGAAGCCAACATTAGAGTAGGTTGTTTTCTTTTCCATTGAATAGGCATCGGAGCCTAGCTTGTTGCTAGGCTATCCACCAACTTTCTGTAAACGCTTATTTATTATTAATGATATTACCAAACTTATTATTAAAATAAATAAATAATAAAAGTAAAAATAGTTTTTCATGTTTGAATCAGGAATAAAGATAGTAATGTGATTCTAACTAGTAAAGATAACTTAGTATTATCAGCTAATTTATACACCTCATATTCCATTCTCTAAGTCAGGAAAAGAAATTGATAGGCCTCTAGATTATATAACCTAATTTAGGGTTGCATTTAATCGCTGTCTTATATAATATTCAACTTTCCTATTTCTCTTCTAAGAGCAAGTCCAGTGGGACTTCGCTAAATAGCTCATTTGATGGTCGACATGGATGGGAAACTCATTCTCCCATAATAGGAAAAGAATATGGTTGGCCTTGACTAATCGACTCGGTTTAACTTGAGCCATTCGTCGGTTAAAATAGAGCTGATCATCCATATGGGTTAGTCGACAAAGAATAATTGTTTAACAGTTGTCCAACGGCTATACCACCTTTTACCTATATATAAATCTCCTTTTATCTACTGATGAAACAAACAAAAATTTATCTATTTTTTATTCCCAAAAAAAATCATCCAAATATATTACTTGTTTTCAGTCTTTTTAATCAGATTTTCTTTTATTATTTATCTTAATTTGGAAAATAAGGAAACATACTAATCTTTCTCCAACAACAACGAGCGTTTTATGCAACAATTGGAATAAATGGATGAGGATTCATACGATGAGAAAATGATGACCAACGCCATGATACATTTATACATGGGAAAAATACCGCGAGCTCTAACCAAGAGAAATATTGACAAGAAGATATACGTGGAGATTTCGAGAGGAAGGACATCAACAATTGATGCGTGATTATTTTAACAACAGATGTGTGCATTCTAATAACGCTTCCATATGACGCAATACTTGGTCATTATACTTATTGAAAACTGTGGCCAACTATTTTCGTCCACATTTTTTAAGACAACAGACGCAAGATGATAATGTTGAAAGACTACTAGTTGAAAATACGAAGAAACCTTTCTCGAAATGCCAGGTAGCTTTGATTTCATGCATGGGGTGTGGTATGGATGTCCTAATACAGGCCAGTATAAACACCACTACTCAAAACCAACTGTACGCTATTCGGTATGTTATGTTTTTTTTCTTCGTTTTATCGGGTTCAAATAACAACATCAATATTTTGCATAAATCCCTTTTGTTTGAAGAACTGAAGTATATATGAAACTGCTCTAACCGCAAATCTAACCATCAAAGGCAATAACAATAACATATATATATAGGTATTTTCTCGTAGACAAAATTTATCTTGTGTGGTCAATTTTAGTTCAAGCTTACGTTGACATACCCGAACAAGAGGAGAATCATGATATAAGGTATTTTAAAAAGAAGCAGATGGGGTATAGGAAGCATGTGGAACGATCAATAAAAATGAACATGGTTATGCTCACCTGTATCATTTTGCATAATATGGTAATCGAGGAAAGTTGACGGGATACCAGTTGGACAAGTTATCCAAATAAATATTTGAGGAAGAAGTTCAACCCCTCCATTGTGTGCCCGCAAGGGAGTATAGAATGGTAGAAAGAAATTTCAAAACAAAGGTTTAGTTTTAAGACCAAGGAAGGATCTCCCTACGCACAATTGAGACGTATTTGAAAGAGGAAGCCGTCACAAGATTTAGTGTTTTTTTTTTGTTGCTATTATTTCAGTCATTTTAGTTCTATTATGTAATTTGACTAGGTCTCAACCCGTGCCGTAATGGCACGGGCAAGGATATGTGTTTCAAATGTATCCATCGATTCATACATGTCGTAATTGTCTGAGAAGAATGGAACCGATCGATTGATGCAATTTTAAATAGTGGTAAGAATGGGTTCGTTCAGATTTGTGAAGATTCGAGTTTTTTAAAATTAATAAATAAATATATACAAAGACTATTAACAATGGGCGAGAGGTACTGGGACTAAGGATTTAGCCAATCTTTATAACATAAGGTTCACTTATTTATTCTCAACAATTTTAGCTCAAGAAATATAAACATGGACTCTATTTTTGCCAAGGTAGATTCTCAAAACATTGATTGTAAATGTTAAGCATGGGACATCAAATCACCTAAGCTAAGCATGACCCATCTAATCAAATGACAACCAATTTAATCAAATCATATTTCAATTAATTTTAATGCAAAAGTCATAAAAAGAATAAAAATAAATTTACCCATGTATGAAGTTCGGCCTCCTCCGTCGTCCCAGTGTTGGGGTTTAACTCATCATGTCGAAAACACACTCAAAATATGTATTCATGGCTCAAAAAGTGTTTACAAGAAGAGAAAATAATGAAACAGGAAATCTGCAACAGCACAAGTGCGTTACAGACCAACTGTTTCAACTCTCAACTGTTATGATGAAGATAATCGTTACAAATATGAAAATAAATGTTGCAGAAGAGGATGAAGTAACTGTTACAATGAAGATAAATGTTGCAAACCAGTTGAAGAAACTGTTACAAAGAAGATAAATGTTGCAAACCAGTTGAAGAAACTGTTACAACCAGTTGAAGAAACCGTCGCTGTTTCCCTGTTCTTCACGAGCAGCAGCAGCAGCAACAACAGAGTTCTGAAAACTCTTGATTCACGCCTCCTGAGCTCTCCTATCGACCCCAAACTCTCTACCCCCCTTCTATGTGATCCTATGAACCTATTTATACATAATTTCGACATTGAATCTCCTCCATTAACTACAAATAATCTTCTTTTACTCGGGTATATTTTTTTCCATTTTTTTCATTGATTTTGATTTTCACGCATCTGCAGCTGTATTTATTTCCTTCTATACATTCTTCACGCTCTATAATA
Source organism: Papaver atlanticum (assembly GCA_023531105.1). Classification (NCBI taxonomy): domain Eukaryota; kingdom Viridiplantae; phylum Streptophyta; class Magnoliopsida; order Ranunculales; family Papaveraceae; genus Papaver; species Papaver atlanticum. Next base: position 692,040 of record JAJJMB010010543.1, on the reverse strand, counting down.
TCGATTAAATCTTCCAAGCACGTGCAGTACACGTTTAAATTTCTCACAACTCATGCAAGCTCATGTTTTTCCTCCAACTCCCTGTTTGGATTAAAACAAGTTATCCAGCCAAATTTGATCGATAAAATCACCCATAATAGCTTTCTATAGTCATATCACGTCTACCCACTAAGTTTCAGGGATTGAATCTCACTAAATCACGTCCAAATATCCGATTGAAATTCTGCTGTTAATGAAAATATTTTCCCGCCAAAATTCATTTTTTGAATTTGAGAAGAACATGTCCTCCCCCTAATCCTGCACGGGTGTCCCTTTAGCACTTGTCTTATGGGGTGCAAATAGTAATTTTTGGGCGTAGATAGTAATTTTTCCGGGGTTCCTCCGACACATTTCTGGGGTGCTTCCGGTGCATTTCTGGGGTGCCTTTAGTACTCTATCCTGGGGTGTAAAACACCACTTTTCGAGCCAATTTTGCCGCAAGAGCTTATTTCTCTAAAAATACCTACAAAGACATAAAATAACAAAATAAATACAAAATCGAACACTAACAATATATACAATTGAGACATATTAGACACAATAATGCGTCTATCATCGATCCAGGTCTAGATGTTTTGAGGAGTTGGTTAATAAACATGTCCTTATCCTCGAATCTTTTAATATTGTGTATGTAAGTCATACAACCATTTGGGACAAATATAGTTAATCGTTAGAGCAAATCCTATGGGCAGAAAAACATTACTTAGTTCACTACTTCAAAAAAATATCATCAAAGGTCATTCACCAAAGTTGTAACGAAACTAATAACACCTAAAATTACTTTAAAATCAATTATATTAATCTTGCAAAATTTGTTAGCATTAGAATTTAATTTTTCTCTTTGATATAAATTGTTGGGTTCCTAATTTACATAGATTTGTGTTTATTCATTTTCCTAAAATTTATAATAATATTTAATTCTTGATCCATTTCTTTTCTTGTCTCTTTACCTATTATCATGAACTATTTCTCAAGCATGCATAATTACACGAAGTTGGGGAGAAATGACAAAAACAGAAATAACGACAAAAAAGGGGAATAAAGAGAGATGTGAGAAACTGAATCAATAATTACAATTAATTCACGTGTAGCTTTGCATAATCCCATGAAGTAGGAGAGAAATAACGACTGAAACAGAAACCATGACAAAAAAAGGGAATAAAGAGAGATGTGAGAAACTGAACCGATTACAATTAATTCGCTTGTAGCCTTGTGTTTGGTCAATTTTTCTTATTGGTTTCATTTTTCTTCCTGCTGATAGACGCATTTATGTGTCTATTTTCATCTCTTTTATGTATGGTGTTAGTACCCATTTTTGTACTAATTTTGGTATTTTATCCCTTGTAGGTGTTTTTGGAAAAAATGGGCTTTTGCGGCGAAATTAGCTCGAAAAGTGGTTTTTGCGCTTATGGGAGAAAATTACTAAGGGGCATCCAAATTACTAAGGGGAGGTCACATTTCTTCATTTGAATTTCAAATATGGAGGGAATTTCTTCCTTACACAGATGATTTTGTGGATGAATTTTTGATCGATTTTTATGGAGATTAAAGGGC
>JAJJMB010010543.1:624134-690437 GCA_023531105.1 Papaver atlanticum | reverse complement strand
GGACATGCTTAGTTTTAATACTTTTGATGTTTCATGCTTCGTGCTTATAATTATTACTTCAAGAACCATATTAGAGGCAAATATTAGAGTCAACTTAAAGAAAAATATTGCATGAATATTGATTAGAATTTATCAAATAATTGGTCAATGGTGGAATCCAAAGTCTCGGTGTCTTTTTTGTAATTTGATACAATTTTATTTTATTTAACTTGAGTCTAAAAAAATCCTTCACAAGTTCGAGCAACGAACCTTTTCACCACTATTTTTACTACAATTAAAACTCACATTACCTGCCCCCTACCCGGCAAATATTAAAATCACAACATCTTCTTTTTTGGAAAAATATGGCCTTTAAAAATTGTTTTAATTTTAAAAAAAAATTGAAAACTAAAATCAAATTAAAAAAAAACAAAGAAAAAATAACCAAGGTTAACTAAATAATTTACCTATCTAGGACACCTTTTCTTACCCTACTACCACTACTTCTTCCACCACCACATTATCGTCACCACTGCACCATTCTCACCAATACCCACCACCATTATTCCCACCGCCGATCCACCACCACCACCCACCATTACAACCACCATTAGTGCTTAATTTACCTACCTTAGGACCCCTTTTATCACCCTACTACTACCACTACTTCTTCCACCACCACATTATCATCACCATTCCACCAGTCTCACCAATACCCACGACCATTATCCCCACGACTGCCCACCATGACAACCACCATTAATGCTTACTTATATGGTTAATATCAAATAAATTTATTATGTATCAACAAAAATATATTCATTTGATTAATTAAAGAAACATTTATTATGAAATATCAATTGAACATTTATTATTAAATTTTAATTAAACGTGATCATTTATAGTGGTAGATTTATGTTCTGCAAGTATAAATTTGATCGTTCTTTATCTAGCCTAACTTGTCCACACTTTGTTTTGTATTCTGGAAATGTAATCAATTTTATTTTAATACTAAAAACCGTGATTTATTTGACCGGGTACTATAAATAGCTGGGATCCCATTTGGGTGATTCAACGGTCATGATCATATTGTCTTATATGATTTAGTATTCTCCTCAAAATATTTTTGTTTATCCTTACAGGTTGTGCTAAAAACAACCAACTACATCTATCACAATAAAATGTTGCCCATTTTGTAAAGACACGAAACTATTATTGTCCACTACTATTCACTAACATACACCACCGTACGTAGAAACCAGCCACACCCACTATTTTTCCACCACAAGTAATGTTACCACCTCCACCACTCACAAATACCCGCCACTGTTTTCCCCCACCCACTGCTTCTTTCACTACCACCATTAAAAATTATTAATAAATTTTTTAACCGGGGTCACTGTAGTACAGTGGAAAAGTCATTGGGTGATGATACCAGTTACCTGAGTTCAAATCTCGCCAGCACCAAATTCTTTATCGTTCAATGTATTTATTAGATTCATTAAATGAACATTTATGATGAAAAATTAATTAATCATTCATCATGAGCAATTAATAGGACACTAATTAATAAATTATTTATAATGGTTAGTTGAAACAACCACGGCCGTATATTTATCCCTCCTAGACAAATCTCGGCCGCTCTTTATCTAGCCTAACTTAGCCAAGCTTTGTTTTGTATTCTAGATTTCTGTAATTTGAATCAGTATTGAAATTGAAACTAAGGATCACATTGGAAAAAAGAAACATAAAATAAGGATAACATCGAATTTGAAGCTAAGGATTATGTTAAATTGGAATGAAACCAAGGATTGCATTGAAATTCAAGCTAGCTATTACATCTAGATTTTAAAAGTAATAACTAAACCAGTATAGTGACACTATTGTCATCCTCATGCAAGGTTTCATGCTCATCAGAATTAATAAAAATCTCCGTTGGGCGTTGTCGTGTCTTTTGTGCTTGAATTTCATCAAATTCATCTTGTCAAATTCGTAGTTCTGCAAAACAATTTTCTTACTCTCTACTTCTTACAATATTGGTCTTTTCTTGTTTTTCAAGAAAATCTTGAATGTTAACCTTTAAAGTTGATGATTGTGTGGCATCTTGGGCTGCCTTTCTATTCTTTTTTGCTCTTTTGTACCTGTCTATCAAATCTATTTGTATTTCCACTAATATTAAGATTGGAGTTACCTTGCTGGAATCCGGTTTTTGTTGGGTTAAGGGTTTGAGTTTGTTTCTGCTAATGAATAAGGAGACCCAATTTTTTAAGAACACATTTGTAATCTTTTAAGGTGATACCTTTGGTACTTGATATTCATTAAACAGATTATGGTTATATCGGTTCAGCTTTTTGAGAATGTGGAAACATGCTTCGTGCTTGAAACTCGTATTTTTTGTTCATTGCATTCCTCTCGAGTTTTTCGTTGCTGCATTTTTAATACTTATAAATCAGTTATTACAACAAACTAAACACATTAAAAAAATGAATGTACTAAAAATGAATTAAACAATTTGAAATGTACTTACCATATCGACTTCAGTATCACCGCTCGCTTTTCGACGATTCGTTTGCATCATCAAATATACCCAATTGTTCATGTCTGTGTTGATTATATTAAAACGACCTGATAACCCAACATCATCACGCCTTTTTATGTTCCCAGTTTCCTGACAATTTTTTTTAAGAATATTCACCTAAAGCGTATTATACTGTTGTTGAACACTATTGATAGGATATTAATGTTACATAACTTCTGCAAACAATCTTATTTTCGTCCAGACTATACTTAGTTTGGACCGCTAACTTTTGCTGATGAAGCATTTTCCGTTAAAGTAATTTGTGTTTGTTTTGAACTAGCGATTTTTTTGGGGATTTTTTAATTTTCAAATTTAGAGATTAAGAGTTTGAGATTATGAGAAAATTTGGGTGTAGAAGGTGTGATTTTAGAGTTGATGAATTTGTAGGGAATGAAATTACAACCGTTGGATGAGCTAGCCGTTATCGTCTATATTTAAGACGACTGTCATCTCAAGCAGAGCGGTAATTCGGCCAACTCTTAGACAATCGGTTAAGGATGATTCAATCGCCTCAACTTGAGATTGGATATGCATACACTTAGATTTGAGCTTTTGTTTTGCCCATCCAATTTGACCATTTGCCTGGTCCACCGTTGGTAGGGGTGAGCATGGGCCCGTATGGTCATGTTTTTACCTTATCTTCATCAAATCCAATTTATTACGGATTTGAAATTTGGAATCCGCATCCAATCCAGCATCCAACGGATTTGCATCCAATGGATGCACAGATGAACAGATTGGGTTTGGATAATCCAGTGGATTTGTTTTAGTTAAAATTTATTATGAAGAAATAAACCAAACATATATGACTTCTTGTAAAACCTACACATTTTATATACATGTATGAAAATATCAAAGTGCCATGGAGAACCTCCAAGGAAACACCTTGAAAATTCCTAAACTGTTTATATATTTTCTAAAAACTATATAAGTGCCTTAATCTAATGGGTATGGATGTCCAACAGATTTCTAAGGATACATCCGGACCCAATCCGTAATCTGTTGAATTTAAAAACTATCATCCACATCCAACCTGTTAGTGAGCGGTTCGTACATCCACCCGGAAAAATACAATTGATTCCAATAAAATCCGTGGATTACGGGCAAAATGCTCACCCCTAACCGTGGGGTAAAAATGGAAAATCTAGTTTGCCTTCCGGTGGAGTTGCTCCAAGTGAGCCCATTAACTAGAAAAGAAAAATGCCTTAGTTTTCTCCTCGGTAGAAGAAATAAAAACAAATTACTCCAGATTTTTATATTGAAGAACATATCAGATGACGTTTGGTTTGAAATCTTTCATCATCTTTCTCTCACTGCAATCTTCAAATTCAAGTGTATTTCAAAGGTATGGTTTTCAATTCTCTCAAACCCTAATTTCATCACCAAATGGTATAAATTCAACGCTTGTTCTCTCCCATGGGGATTAGTTCACTTTGAGCGTTCCCAAGCTGATAAAAATTTGAATAGAAGGTTTTCAATTACATATCCTGATTCACACTCACAATTTGTATCTCATCATCAGCATGGATTCTCCTTTAGCTTTATGTATCCAGATTTCCTTAATAGAAGGACAGATTTACAATTATTAGGTTCAAGTAAGGGTTTGGTTCTTTACACAACAAGCTTATTAGATCATCAGTGTTATTATGTTTCCAAACCCACTTACACAAAAATGGGGTTCACTTCCTCCACCACCAAGAATTTATAAATGGGTTTTAATTAAAGTCCGCGGGCATCCAACTCAAAATCAATTGGTAATGAGTGGAGTGGCCCTTCCATATTATATTTTAAGTTTATTAAGGGGACATTAACAGGGTGGGATTATTATCCTTCACACGCCCCCTCACGTATAGCCTCGTTGGGTCTAACACGTGAACCTACGTTGTTTGGTGAACATTGGGCCTACTCACATACAGGCCTAGCTCTGATACCAAATTAAAGTTCACGGGCATCCAACTCAAAACCAATTGGCAATGAATGGAGTGACCCTTCCACATTAGATTTTAAGTTTATTAAGGGGACATTAACAGTGTGGGACTATTATCCTTCACAGTTCTTATTGGTTTCATATGTAATGAGTGTTTTTCCTCATCCCTCGTTTCGGCTAGTTATAAGGTTTATCCGTATACCAAAGATTGAAGCTACAGCAAAAGAATTCAAAGTTGAAATATATTCATCTGATTTGTGTTTATGGAATGTCTATGATGTTTCATGCCCTCCAGATGTTACGGTGAATTTCTCCTGTGATGACAATGTTGTTACCCATAATGGTGTTTTGTACTGGTTACAAAAGGGATGCATAATTTTTTTAGCTGTCAGTGTTGATGGAAATACCAGCAATGAAACCTGTGGCAATGAATGTATATCAATCCATTTGCCTGACCAAGCAATGGATAGTGTCTTCAATCTGTGTTATTGTCTCGGGCTGTCAGAAGGATTGATCTGTTATGCTATAATCAAGGAAAGGGAGAGGAGTTTGAGTGCTTGGGTGCTCGAGGAAGATTGGTATTTGTTACACAAGGATAACGAATTTTATGTTATGATAACGGAAATGAAATCTTTGTCGATTGATGGAATAGGTATGTTTGAGTTGATTACACAAATTCAGGTTTTGGGTTTCAATCCAGTTGTAAAAGATGTGGTCATTCTTGGTTACGACAAATACATTTGGGCATATAATACCAGAACCAAGGAATATGAACAAAGTACTTCCACCAGTCTCTTAATGAGACACTTCGATTTTGGATGCTCCAATATGAAATTGACAGTGAAGGTGCTTATTGTCATATTTCAAGTGGTTACCACTGTTCCTAGTTACTGACAAAGAAGAGGATGATGATTAATATTTCTTCGGAACAAGGCATTGATTTTTATGATACATTAGCTGCAATTGACTTAGAATTGTGTTAGAGTCCTTCGCTATTATGCTTTAGTCCATCCAAATATATATATATTCTTAAATCTTGAAAGGGTACTTCTACATTCCGTCTTCAAATTTCATACTAGAAGGTTGTTTGGTTTGAAACATGACTAAAAGGTATGATGTTCTGCATTAGCCTTTTTTTTGTGTGGATGGTTCAATGTTAGTTTTCAGGGGAGAAACTGTGGTGTAACTAAAGAATTTGTTACAGTGGTCATTTATTAGATCTAAACTATGGCAGGGTTGCAAGAAACGAAATTATGTTCTAGAACTTAGCACAATACCAACACTTTCATTATAGATATCTTTTAGTTACGATTTCTCCGTTGGTATATGACTTTACAAGCAGGTACTATGAGGCAGAACCCATGCATTAAATTTTAAGTCGGCTTGCTATCAAAGTTGTCATAATATCTGAAATCGCCAGGAGGCACTAGACGGTTATCCCTACTACATAATGAAAGTGTTTTTGTATCACTGATTGTTGGCATCATATGCCAGTGTAAGCGAACTTCTCCCTTCAAGCCGTTGATGATGTTTAATGATGCAGGGGCATATTGCGTCTGGTTATGAATGTTTTTGTTTATAAATGTGTTAATACTGTAGTTTCTTTTTATAGGGAGGGCGTTTATGTCTTTAGTTTTAGGTTTCTTTTCGTAGGGTTATCTTTCTAGTATAAATAGGCTATCAGTACGTTCTAAGAGACAAATTTTTTTAGGAAACAATCTTGTTTAAAAGATAAACGGGTTTTTAACCTAGATTCGATTTATCTACGTTATTGAAGTTCAACCCTATGTTCTATATGCTTGTTTCTGTTTGATTGTGATATTCTTTCTACAGTTCGTCAATTGTCGCTAGAAACTAAACACCCAATTGACGTTCTATATGCTGGTGTTTTGTTTCTAGCGCCAATTGATGCATTTTAGAAAGCTATCTTCCGATGTGTTAACTAGTAACCTCGATCTAATATCCCAGACATAGTTATTCTTCAAGTTATCATTAGGCTGTCCGAATTGCAAAGTCCATTAATCAAATAATTGTAAGCAACTACATTTGGGGTAACATTTGAATCTTTAAGCATTTCGGAGAAGAGGATCACAGCTTGAGCAACTAAACCCCCTTTACAAAGAGTATCTATGATTGCACAATATGAAACACAATCCGTTCTGCAGTTCCATTTTGACATCTTGTTTTTTAGCTGAAGAGCAAGACCCACTAGACCAGTTTTACAAAGGCCATGTATAAGAATATTACAAGTGAAGGAATCAGGTTGAATAACTGAGTGAGTTATTTTAGCAAAAAATTTGTAGGCATGATCAATCTCACCCTTGATACACAACCCTTTAATCAGTGTAGTGAAAGTGGTAACATTAGGCTGATGACCTCTTGTGGGTACAAAATACCACACACTCATTTAGCATGCAAAATAACTCCTATAAATAGTAAGCGAATACGAACACATAAAGCACATCCAAGATGACGAGCCGGATGATGTCACTTAGTCACGATAATAGTGTGAAGAACTGTGCGGCAGTGAAGAAATCGTGCGGCAATGATCTCGTGGGTACAAAATACCGCACACTCATTTAGCATGCGAAATAACTCCTATAAATAGTAAGCGAATACGAACGCATAAAGCACATCCAAGATGACGAGCCGGATGATGTCACTTAGTCACGATAATAGTGTGAAGAACTATGCGGCAGTGAAGAAATCGTGCGGCAATGATAAAGTCTACGCGACATTGACGCACGTCAGATCCGAAATTAAGGGCTTTATTAGCTGTTCTCCACTATGTAAACTCCTATATAAGGAACCAAACAACTTTGTAGAGGAGAGATCTTTTTGGTAAGCTGAGATAAGATATTTAGGAGAGAGAGAGTTATTTGCTTTCCAAGTTAGGGTTTCCCTCATCATCTTTGTACTTGTTCTAAGATTTAATAAAAGATTTTGAGTATTCATCATGATTTCTTAGATTATTCCATAGATTATCAATAGGGTGTGGTTGTGGGATTTCCTGCAACTACATTCTAGCGCTAGAAAACAGCTCGGATGATATATCCCGTGGGTGAAACACTTTAAGAATAAGTTTGAAGTCATTCATAGTTTTTCACCGCTCTATCAACAATCTTTGAGAGTTTTACAAAAAATTTAAGATCTGAAAAATGCAACCTAACGTTTTCATCCTAGAAAAATAATTTTTATTGGTAACATTTTCAGTCCTTGGAAGAGTACTTTTTTCATTTGTCAAGAGAAAATATTGTTTTAGGAAAAATAACAGGAAGAAAAAGAGACAAAATTGTCAAATCTGCATAAATGGGCGAAAGAAACAACAATTTTAGGCAAATCCAAGAACAAATCCAAAAGAAGAACAACTGCAAAATACAGGCAAGCGTTGGTAAACAAGATGGACAAGCGGAAATAATAAGGATAATAAGAGCAAAAGAAGGAGGCAGGAGTATACAATGTAATTCAATAACCAAAACGATTATCAATGATGCATACTTTCTCGCAGGAATCGCAGGAAAAATACACAAGTGGGATTATGAAGGGAGGAAAATCATGACGGTGGAAAAAGTATCTCCCCTAAAGGAGTGGGAAAAGAAGAAGATTGTAGCGGATGAAATACAGGAAGAAAACTTAGGGAGAACAGATTCCCTGGTGGTTACAATAACTGCAGAGCGAAAAGAAAGGAGTGAAAGCACGAAAGCATCGGAAAAGTGGACGGTAGATAGAACCTTGGTAGATACGGGAAGTTCTTTAGATATTATATTCTATCGCGCATTCAGGAGCATGGGATACAAGGATGCGGACATGACGCGCTCTTCATATAACATTCATGGTTTTAATAAAATGATAACAAAACCAAAAGGCGAGATAACCATGCGAATACTATTAGGAGAAATAGAAACGCAAGTAAACTTGTGCGTAGTTGACGTAGAGTCACCCTACAATATGCTATTGGGACGACCATGGGTACATGTGATAAAAGGTGTTGCGTCAACTCTTCATCAATGCGTGCGTTTTCCAATGCCAAGTGGAATAGGTGAAATTAAAGGACATGCTAGGAGTGCGAAAGTATGCAGTCAAATAGATGTAAAGAATTATGAAGGACGCACGAAAAAGCGAAAAGATTGATGGAGGAAAGAAAAAGAATCGAGAAAGGAAGAAGAACTAAGAATATATATGATACGAGCACAAGAGGGAAAAGGAATACCAAGTGAGATCCAAAATAAGGATGATGAAACAATATATAAAATAAAAGAGCCATCACTAATGGGAGAACCAAAAGCAAATTTCACCGCAGCCGAACCAACAAAAGAAATAAATGTTCGGACAGAAGAAGAACCAAAGATGTTAAAAATCGGAATTAAGATGGGCAAAGAAGAAGAAGAAAGAACGATCAACCTTCTGCGGGAATATAAAGACATCTTCGCATGGAGCATGAACGAGATGCTAGGAATAGACCCTTCTGTCGCATGCCACAATTTGGATATCAAAAAGAGCGCGCGGCCATTCAAGTAGAGAATAAGAAAGATAGCAACAACATATCATCCTCAAATAGAAGCAGAGTTACAAAAGATGCTAGACGCAGGAATAATAAGACTAGTAAAGTACTCAGAATGGATAGCAAACATGATGGTCGTACCAAAGAAAAATAAAGGCATACGAATCTACATTGTCTTCAGCGATCTGAATAAAGCATGTCCAAAGGATAGTTTCCCGCTTCCAGACATACCACAAATGGTTGAAGCAGTATCAGGTAACGATAGATTATCACTTATGGATGGATATTCAGGATACAATCAAATCCCTTTGGCTAAAGAAGATCAAGAACACACGGCATTCTTCGCACCAAGAGGATTATATTGTTATAAGAGAATGCCTTTTGGTTTAAAAAATGCAGGTGCAACATATCAAAGAATGGTATAAAAGATATTTGCGAAATTGGTGCATACAACACTGGAAGTCTACGTGGATGATATGCTAGTGAAAAGCAAAAAGGCAGTAGATCATGTTGAAGACTTGAGGGAAATATTTGAAATAATGCGACAATTTAAAATGAAGATAAACCCAGCGAAATGCATCTTTGGAGTCGCATAGGGGAATTTTTTAGGTTACATTGTATCAAAAGAAGGAATTGAGGTGAATCCAGAGAAGGTGCAAGCAGTGCGTGATATGCGGTCACGCGCAATAATAAAAGACGTGCAGAAATTGAATGGGATACTAGCTTCATTAGGGCGGTTCATCTCGCGCTCCTCAGATAAATGCAAGCACTTCTTTAATATCCTGAAGAAAGGAACAAAATTCGAATGGACGGAAGAATGCGAGAAAGCACTACAAAGTATTAAAGATTACTTAATGAATTTATCTATTTTGCAGAAAGCAGAGCCAGGAGAAGAACTATTAATATACTTAGCATCAACACCGCACGCGTTAAGTGCCGTACTGCTGCGTCTAGATGGAGGAATCGAAAAAACCAATCTACTAGATAAGTAAAACTTATAATTCCACAGAGAAAAATTACACAAAGGTTGAAAAGCCGATCCTCGCACTAGTTTACGCAACACAAAAGCTCCGCACGTATTTTCAAGCTCACAAGGTCAAAGTGCTAACAAAAGTACCGATTGAATCTGTAATGAAGAATTCGAAAAGATCAGGAAGAATAGAAAGATGGAACGCACAGATAGGAAATTTGGAGTTAGGTACGAGATACTATCTTCACCAAAATCCCAGGTTATTACGGACTTCTTGGCAGAATTTCCATTAGAAGAAGACGAAGGTGTAGAAGAAATGATGGATATAGATGTGGATCAAGGAAATCCTAAAGACCTGTTAACAGAACGCAACTCAAATAGATGGGAGATATTTGTGGATGGGTCATCAAATGGAAAAGGAAACAAAATCGGGATAGTATTCATTTCACCAAAAGGAGCGCTGATGGCCTACCCATTTAGATTGGAGTTCGCATCCACCAATAATGAAACCGAATATGAAGCAGTGGTGCACGCGTTAAAGCTTGCAATTGAAATGAAGTTAGAAGAGGTTAGAATAACTAGTGATTCACAATTAGTAATACGCCAAACACAAGGGTTGTATAGTACAAATGAACCATCTCTTCAAAAATACAAACAACTCGTTGAAGAACTATCAGCAAAAATTGAAAGCATAAGCTGGAGGCACATATGCAGAAAAGATAATCGATTCGCAGACACACTGGCATTCATTTCTTCTATGTTAGTGGATCTTACCACAAGGTACATAAATATAGAGACGCTCTCCTTCCCCTCAATTAACAAAGAAGAAGAAGAAGACGCAGATGTAATGATAGTGGAAGATACAGAAGAAAGACGAGCGAATAAAGACGCAAAAGGAGAAGTCCCAAGAAACAGATTAGAGACGCATAAGTTAAAGAGTCGGGCGACAAATTATGAATTGAGGGAAGGCGTACTCTATCGAAAATCCTTCCTTGGACCATCACTTAGATGTCTAACACGGGAAGAAGGAATGGAAATCTTGAAGGAACTATACTATGGGGATGCTGGGAACCACAGTAAAGGAAGGTCTTTAGCTTACGGAACAAAGCTACAAGGGTACCACTGGCCATACATGCATGAGGACGCAAAAGAGGTATCTAGGAGATGCGAAGAATGCCAACGTCACGGAAAAAAGATACATGCACCTGGAGCGGCGCTAAGTTCATCAACAAGTGTCTGGCCATTTGCAAAATGGGGCTTAGACATTGTAGGTCCATTTATACCAGGGACGAGGCAAAGGAGATACTTAATAGTCACAACGGACTATCTTACAAAATTGACAGAGGTGAAAGCAGTCCAACATATCCGAGATCGAGATGTGTTCACCTTCATATTTGAAAATATCATTTGAAAATTTGGAATCCATGAGCAATTAGTTTTTGATAATGGAAAGCAATTTGAGGGTGAAAACATAGAGATGCTGCTTAACGCGTTCAAAATCCAAAGTGGAAAGTCAACTCCTTTATATCCGCAGTGAAATGGGCAGGCTGAGGAAACAAATAAAACAATTATGGATATATTGAAGAAGAAGCTAGAAAGACACAATAAAGGATGGTACGAACAAGTACATAATGCAGTATAGGCGTATAGAATGACGCGAAGAGAAGCTACGGGAAAGAAAGAAGCATGGGAAAAAAACCTGAACACAGATTTGATCTTGACAAAACTTGATGATCTAGAAGAAAATAGAGAAATTGCTCTGCAACATATGGAGAATTACCACAAAAGACTAGCCAGAGAATATAACAAGCATGTAAAAGAAAGAGAATTCCAACCAGGAGAACTAGTATTAAGAGAAATACCCCCCTATCAGAAAGGAGGAGATGGAAAACTAGAGAAGACATGGGATGGGCCTTATATAATCAAAAGGGTTGTTGGAAATTGGGAATATGAATTAATGGATAGTGAGGGAAGGAACAAAGGCGCAGGCTTGAACACCCATGGAACAAATTATATCTGAAGAAGTACTATCCGTAGATCATGCGGCATTCATCATATACCATAAGGAAACAATCCGTACGTGAATCTAATGTAGTACAAGGGTTGAAGGAAGCGAATAAGTCGCAAAGTTGTTTCTAATAAATAGTAATTATAAAAATGAAGAAAGAAGATATCAGAATTCTACTAATGAAATTCTATGCGAATGAATGAAAATGAAAATTCTTCTTCTTTACATATATCAAGAATTTCATATAAGAAGAAGGAAAAAATAAGACCTTAATAGAAGGCAACAGAATTAAAACCTCTAACTAGGGAGGCTAGGCATCCAATTGTGGCGTGCACCGTAAATCGCATAATTGCAAGAGGCAATAATAAGACCTAACACGCGTCATAATTGAGGAAAACCTAGCTAGCATGACTCAGGCGAAAGCTACACCGACCCTGGAACCTGAGTCATGGAGATTTAGAGTGAAATGAAAGCCTATCCAGCAGAGACGCCTTAGTCGTAAGACTAAGGTGAGAAGGTCTCTCCTAAGGAGTGTGGAAACTCGATCAGGGAGCCGAGGTACACGGTTGAGTCAAGAGTGCCTGCGACGTCTGGAGCGTACCTGTCCGCTCTTGGCAAATCCTGACTATGATACACTCGGTCCTCAAGAAACCCCACTTAGGGTGCGGTCCCGTAACTATAAGCCGTATCGGCAGAGAGATAAGGGCCGCGAACACAACTGATTGTTGCATCACTAGATTTAGGGAAATTCTGTTTTTGTGTGAATATTTTGATGTTCTGCTGGATTTTGGCTGATTGAGAATTTGAAGCAGAGTAAAATTGGGGTTGAAGAATTTAGGGGCAGAAATCTTAGGAATAAGTCGTCTCAATTTCTCGATTGAATTGATTTTTGTAGGCATAAACTTTTGAGTTGAATTGATTTCAAGTAATTGTAGGTTGTAACCAACCTAGTGGTAATGCTCAAGGCACTGATGGTTAGAGATGGTTGATGGCAGTAAATCGGAGGAAATTGTTGAGCTTGGTCATTGTTGTTTGATGGAAGAAAATGGAGGCAGTTGATAGCATTTGGTTTATCATGGACCATGGTGGTGAGTCTAGAGACATTGAAGAACTCAAGTGGAAAAATGGGTTTTATTCTCCATATCTGTTTTAGATTAATCCTTGTAACTATTTTACATCTTGTAATTTGTAACAAATTAAGTTAATTAAATTTAAATTTTATTTTTAATTAAACAAGCCGGGCTAACCCGTAAGCTCGCAAGCTTTACCCGCTACGGGTGCGGGTTGAAGAAATGACCACCCGTGAAGAATATCGACCCGTAGGTTTTGACCCGTGTTAACCCGAACCTGTGTAACCCGTAACAAGCCAGCCCCGGCCCGCCCGTTTGCCAGCTCTAATCTGAAGGAAACAATCGACGAATGAATGAATCTCTAACTCTTGGGCTGTGTTCTCCTGAACCAGATTTCTTCTTCCCTTTCTATGAATCTCTAATTCCTCCCCTATTCGTCTCAATTCTTCCCTGACTATCTCTGATATCTCTTCTTCTCTCGGATCTTGATAACAATTTGTACTAAGTACAGTACAAAGTGGAAATATATTAAAGAAAAAGACACGGGTTCATCACTAAGAGTGAGTGCCCATGAGAGAATAAAAACTAGCAGAACAAGAACAAGTCAGTTAAAACTAAGCGATTACCCATTCAGTTCCTATTCGGATTTTCGATTCTTAGTTCATGTGATGGTCTGGTTTGCTTATGGTATGGTATTAGCTTTGATAGATCCTTTTGTATTTGTAACCCAGCAACTAAAGAATACAAGACGATACCTAAATCCCGACATGATTATTGGAAGAACCGTAATATCCCCCCAATGAACAATGCTTTTGGTTATGATTACAAGGCTCGTGATTACAAGTTGATAAACGTGGTAGAATATCAGCGAACTGAGATACTTGACGTGTATACGTTGGGAACAAATTCATGGGTAACTAGTCAAACCGTGCCTTATAAATTTCCTATTAAGCAACAAACTGGGATTCTTGTTAATGGAGCCTTTCACTGGTTTGGCAAAGCGCCTGAGTGAGACTCACCCAAGTTAATAGTATCTATGGACATCAGCAACGAGAAATTCGACGAAGTGCAACTTCCAGAAGAACTCTTACTCTTGGAGAATAAGCATGCGTCGATGACCATTGGAGTTTTGGAAGGGTGCCTTTGTTTAGTTGTTTTGATTTCTGGTATTCGTTATGAAGTTTGGATAATGCGAGATTATAAAGTTCAAGAATCTTGGTCTCAACTTTATATCATTGACGAGAAAAGTATTACGGGTGCTGGCTACACTTTGAGAGTAATGTGGTCTTTCGAAAGTGGTCAGATTCTACTAAAGTACGGCAATGGGTTAGTTATATTTGATCCAAAGCATTCAAGGGGTAGGGAACCCAGGATATTTAGTAGTTTAAGACTACATGATGCAGTAAGTTACGTGGAGAGACTAGTTTCACTAAATTCAGGTACTTATGCCCGTGGAAATAAAATGGTTGGAAAATGAAAAAGAACGACATGGATATATTTCATTGAAGCTTCAACATTAGGGGAAATTAATACCGAGACTTTAACTATAACTTTTTTTCTGCACAGATAACTTTGGTTCAACTTTTTTGTCATTTGTTTCGAATATTTACTTATGATTATATAATTAGTTGTGTTCTCTGTTTTGCTGAAAAATAAATAAAAAATGAATGCAATATTACTAGCTCTACTTTGTTTGGTTTGATCCAAAGGATGCACAGATGCAGGAGAGTAGGTGTTTAATGCTAAGTTGTGAATGTAATCCGTTAACTACAGGCTAGTTAACAGCACAATTGAAAAGAAAAAAAAAGAAAAGAAAAAGCTAATCAACTTCCGCTTGGAAGTCCGTTGTATTAGATTGTAATCATATTTCCAAACAGCTCAATGGGCATTGAAACATAGCCTTGGGATCATGACGATGAGTTAAACCACATTGCACCAAACATCCCACATAGCACATCTCACTGATTGCGGAATTCTTCTCGGCAAACATTCCCAACATTACTAGAAACATCAAAGAGATCACCTTCATATTTTTTTGCCTTCCATTTTTTTGACTGACTGGATTTCAATTTCAACTCGTTTTTATCCTACTTTGTTTCTTTTGAAATTCGGATAGAAGAAAGATCAATTTAAAGTTTTGGTACGGAATCTAAAGATGGAGATGAAATAAAGTGTGTCATCATAATTTAAAGGGATAACACGAAAAAATTGCACTACAGCAGCCATAAATCGCGTCAAAAAAGAAAAAAGCAAAAATAAATAAATAAAAGAACAGCCATAAATCGAGAAAGTGTCATCATAATTTCTTTTGTTCAGTTGTTTCCTTTAAGTCAAGCTGACTGCATAAGGTAACATATGCGAAATCTTATTCGTGCTTCATCGTACCAGAACAATATACCTTGGTGGGTTCATGTTTCCAAACAATCGCCCCGGTAATATTAGACTTTCTTAAAAGTTGTTCTCTGCAAAAACAAAAATATCTTGCTCGATAAGAAATCCAAAACGGAAGAAGAAGAAGTGGAGGAGAACAGCAATGTCAAGCGTCCCCGAAGAGATCGCCTTGAGATCCTTATTATATCTAACCCTAGCTTTGTTAAGATGCACCTATATATTGCTGCTACACAAAGAAAAAACTATAATCTCATGTTCCAAAGTTGTGATGAGTCTAGTGAACAAATTAATTGGACGATTAACTCTATAAGTTACGATGCATTATCGTCAGTGAATGGATATGACAATGAAATTGTTCAAATGGTGGATTACCCATTCAGTTCAGTTCCCACTAGATATGTTCACTTATTAGGTTCATGTAATGGTCTGGTTTGTTTATTATATGGTAATGGGGTTGAGACGTGCTATTATTTATGCAACCCAGCAACTAATTAAAGAGTACAAGAAGATACCTAAATCACGACATGATTATTGGAATGAATATGGTATCAACATGATCAATGCGTTCGGTTATGATTCCAAGGCTGATGATTACAAGTTAATAAACGTGGTCCAATATCGTTGTAGTATTGATAACTTACTCGACGTCGACGTGTATACGTTGGGATCAAATTCATGGGAAAGTAAACCTGTAACAACCTACGAATTTTCTGATAGGCCACAAACTGGAATTTTTGTTAATGGAGCTTTTCACTGGTTTGGCAAAGCGCGTGAGAAACACTCACTCAAGTTAATAATTTCTATGAATATCAGCAACGAGAAATTCTCCGAATTGCAACTTCCAGAAGAACTATTAGAGAAAAAGCATCTGTGGATCACCATTGGAGTTCTGGAAGGGTGCCTCTGTTTAGTTGTAATGACTGATGTAGTCTATTACGAAGTTTGGATAATGCAAGATTTATGTAGTTCCAAGAATCTTGGACTCGAATTTATACCATTGATAATGAAAGTATTACATTTTCCAGCATCCACCTTAGTTTGAAACTTGTGCAGTCCATCAAAAATGGTCCGGTTCTACTGAAGTATGGCTCTTGGTTAATTATATATGACCCGACCAAGCAGTCGAGGGGTAGAAGACCCAAGTTCTCTAGCAGTTTAAGGCTACATGATGAGATAGTTTCTCTCAATTCCGGGACTTACGCCGGTAGAAATAAATAAAATGGTTGGAACATGAAGAACAGCAACATCGATCGATATATATTTCCTTGAAGTTTTAGCAATAGGGTAAACTACTGAGGCTTTACCATTTTTTTTATATACAGAATTCTGGTTTAACTTTTGTTTGGGGTAGATGCGTTTGATTGAGTTGTGACGGCTATTACGTACTAATAGCCCATTGGCTGATGATCTTAAAAAGAAGAAGAAAAAAACCGCTACCTCAAACCATAATACCCTTTTCACTATCCATGAGAAGGAACAGAAATTTTCTACCAAAGGCAACTGAGAGGGACACAGAATCGAAGGCATGGCCCTCTCATAGCCCATCCAAAGGTTTGCCATGTTAGTTTTAGGGTTGCATTACCATACAGTACTAGCGTAGAACTCGCAACCCCAATTAGAGGTGTAAAATGTGCCGGCCCGGCGCAGCCCAACCCACGAAGTCACGTGTTTAGCGTGTTGCGTGCTTGGCTGGACTGTGCCAGAGATTCAGACGTGTTGTGCTATGCTGTGCCAAATGGCGTGTTGTGATGTGCTGTGCCAGAAAAATAAACGTGCCGTGCTGTGCTAGCATACTTATTTTATGTTTTCCAAAATACATATGTTTGAGATATTTTAGTTAGTACATGTATTATTACAGAAATAAATTAGCATAACGAAAATAAAAGGTCATAAATTGACTAAAACAATGATTCTTTTGTGAAATATGCATCAAATTTGATGTATTATGTAGTATTTTACGCATGACATGGCGTGCTTTCTTCGCGTGCCTTGCTGTGTTGTGTCGCGTGTTGTGCCGTGCTGATGTGCCTATTTGTCTTGCGCAACACATTAAACAAACGTGTTGTGCCCGTGCTGGGCCGGTCACGTACTGTGCTCCAATTTTAACGTGCTGTGTTGTGCCATAAAGGTGCTGGCCCATCCCAATTTATACCTCTACCCCCAATAGTAACCCATGTAATCACGGCATGGACCTCTCATATAGCCCATAAAAAAAAAAACCGTTCCCGTATATAAAACCTTTTCATAGAGCAAAGAGATTAGAAGTTCCGCAAAAGAAAAAGAATCAGTTGCTCGCAAGAAAGCTAAAGCTGAAGAAGAAAAAGGGAGCCGGACGATAATCAATGTCAAGCCTTCCTGAAGAGATTTACTTTGAGATTCTTCCAAGGGTATCTGTGAGATTGCATGTAAGTGTGTCTTCAAATCATGGTTGCAAATAATATCTGACCCTAGTTTTGTGCAGATGCACCTTTATATTTTGCTACAGAAAGGATATTTTTCAACAAACCCTTAATTGTTGGCGCTATAGCAGGGTTCGGTGATCGACCTAAGAATTTAGCTGTTTTAGGGTTTTTATTCACGGATAGAAAACCAAACAGAAACACCTTTTTCCAATTGACATCATTATTGTCTATTGAAGGAAGAGATGTCTATTCACTCTGAAAAGATGCATGTTGGAGATGAAGAGTCATTTTCAACGGATGTAAAATCCTCTATAAATCGTGTTTTAGATTTACATTCAAATAACATCTCAACTCTCTCTTTTTTTTCTCTCTAACAAGCATCATCAGAAACTTCTCTTGTGTGTTCTTGGTTGGGTCAAGGTTGTACAAGATTCGAATCCAACATTGTTGGGGGCTTCAAGTATTCTGAAGGAAATATTCATTGACTTATTTGTACTCGCCAATCTAATTGGGAAGGGTCGAATAATTATCGAAAAGAATCTAATATTAGAGTCTTGAACCCAGAGACAACATTCTTTTCTTAACACTATTTTAGTGTCAATGTTGATAAGACGAGGGTACCCAAATACATTACAATCTTTTTATTTCAACCTATACAAAGTGTGATCGTCTATAGACAAATTCGAGACAATACGACAACTTGATATTCACTTGATAATAGTTACAGTCCGAAATCGATTTACTATAGGATCAATATCAAATGATTATGATTAACGCACAAGTGTATTTACTTTATTATAATATAAAACAATTATAATGCGGAAGTAAAGTAAATAACACAACACAAGATTTTGTTAACGAGGAAACCGCAAATTCAGAAAAACCCCGGGATCTAGTCCAGTTTTGAATACTCTCAGAATTAAGTCGCTATAAAAAATATAATACCAACTTCATATAATTGAGACCAAGCAGACTACCTCTAGCTACTTAGTTTCCTCAGTATCCCTGCGCCTTCGACTTTTAGAGTCACACACATGAATAGCAAGTCCTTTGGATCGTATTCCAAACAGCAAAGGAATAATCTATTTGGTAACCACTCTAATCAATCTTGATACATCAAAAGATGAGTCGTTGACAAAGGCTCTTATGTTTAAACTAATAAACTCCTTTGTCTGGTTAGATCACTCTAAACGATAACTACCGAAATAGTCAAATCTAGATTCGTACTCAATCAATATATATCTCAATGAGAAATATAGAGAATGTCGATCTCACGAAACTAATCAATTAGATCTACCAAAGATAAATCGATTTTAGTTGGAACCCAGCCGATCAAGGTTTGTGCACTAATTCCACAAGATACGAAAACTAATAAGAATTTTTCTTCGTCTTCAAATCTTCTATTGCCTTCAAATACCTGCACAACACCACTTGAATCTCTTGTGACCAATCAAACAAAGAACGGAGTCTGTTAACAATGTATTATCACAAGATGTCTTTAGATCAAATAAAATGTTCTATATATCCCGTCGATATTTCGATCTAGTTTGAGTGAATTTTATTTTAGAAGAGAAGATTCTAAAGAATAAACAAACTAGGTGCAATCAAAGTTTCAACAAATGTTAGTCAATCAAATCAAATCGAAAACTAATAACACTTCAATTATCTAGTTTTCCAACAACGGTACTCGTAGAGCTTCTTGACCACAGAATTCTTTAAACAAGCGGTCGTAAGAGATTTCACCTAATTAGGATACTTTCCTTTCCGAATAGACGGCTCTACCAGAAACAACAAGAATAAACAAACTAGGTGCAATCAAAGTTTCAACAACCGTTAGTCAACCAAATCAAATCGAAAACTAATAACACTGCAATTATCTAGTTTCCCAACAACGGTACTCGTAGAGCTTCTGATCCCACAGAAGTCTTTAAATGAGCGGTCGTAAGAGATTTCATCTAACTGGGATACTTTCCTCTCCGAATAGACGGCTCCACCAGAAACAACAAGAAATAAAGTTTTCCTGGCTCTTAGGATAGTTTGCTAGAAATGCAAACTTAAGTATTTATAAACCAAGGATGTTCGGATACCAAGGAATTTCCAAAACCGAAAATATTCTCAAGATATGCAATGAATGCCCAAATTCGGTTTTCCTAATTCCAATAAATGTTGGTCCAATATTTTCGAAATCTCTCATAGAAAATATCCAATTAGTAAATGCACATTACTAATTTTTATTCTCTAGAGTTATGTATTAATTGCTGGTAATTAAAGCATATAAAACCAAAAACCTTAATTAAAAGATTCATAATTTATTTCGGCACAGGATCACCTTGAGGAATATCTTTGAACAATAAATGATAAGAGTTACTGCTCGTGTTTAAAGTATGTTGACATCTTTTCACTGCAAATCCTTATTTCATATTTACATGGATTTGTTTCTTAGGATCGGTTCTACCACACTTCTAGACAAGTTTAGAATTAGTTCTATGTACCAGTATTCCAAGAGTACTATGTGATCGGTCATACCAAGTCACAATGGTTAGTTGTGATCGGTCCTACCAAGTCACATACATGGGTTTTGATCGATTATACCCATCACTAGGATCAGTTACACATTTTATAAGGATCGATCATACCATCTCACGGTGATTACTTAGGATCGGTTACGCCAATTACCAGGACCGGTCATACCAAATAATAAGTGTAGGTATTGTGATTGGTTATACCAATCTATGGCTGATTTAATTAACGTATCGACAAGGTTTGATGAATTCAACCTGTCTTTCTGGAAGACTCGTATGAAGAAAGCAATACTTCATGTTCTGAATATTCTGAAAATATGGATTTTCTTCTCATATCTATTGCTCGGATTCTTGGAAGTCATACGCATATATATCATGGGATTCATCACTGATTATGATAGTAATGAAAATACAAATACCTATGTGACATATCTTATATCAAATGTCAATATACCTAAGATTTTTGAAGAGACTTTACTAATAAAGGACTTCTTCATACTCCACATAATTGTTTCTACAAAGTAAGTGATCTTCTAAAAAACTATCGTTTCAATAATTTTAAAGATTTTTCCAGTAAGAATCTTGTCATGTTCGGCATGGGGCCTAAAGGGTATATATCATTTTTTAACTTTTGTCTTATTTTACTCTATTATCTTCAATGAAAAATTTATTTTTTCAAACCTATACGGGTTCTGGAAGATATTATCAAATTATGATAATTATGGAGTCAATAAAATATTGGACATGAATATAAAATTAATACGATATTTATATCCGGTCCAAGAAGAAAAACTTGTTTTCCAAAAGTTCGGTAAAAATCCGAACCCAATTTTTTTCATATAAAAAAATATTAACAAAACAATGGTTTCCTAAACCTAGTCAAATCCGAAAGGAATTTACTTCTTTCTTAAAAAGGAACATTCATATATTGCTTTTACAAACAATTTTTGAGAAAAATTTCGGAACAAGGACTAGGGATTTCGGTAGAACTTCGGTACTAGAAAGAATGGTGGAAAGAAAATCAAGTAGCAAAACTTATGATCCAAACAAAGATCTCATTTCCTACAATCCGATTGAGAAAATCATATTTCCACACATAATCAATTATCAACATGAGCTTACCAACTTTATTGACAGCACATGTTTTTATGGATATCAGATTCTCAAGGGAATGAAATTCACTGCTGAAAAAAGGTTTGTCTCAGAAGTTTCGGATAACGAAAATGCGAAGTTTGTTCAAGATCGGAACTGGAGGAAGCTCTTTGATTTTGAAATTTTTTCTCCTGATGTGGTAAGAATCATTTATGCTAATATTCACAATTTATATTGATCATAAAAAACTTACATTTGTCACGCTTGTCGGATGCAATCTTCTCTATGTTGATCGAAAGGTGATTTCAAATATTATTAAGTACAATGAGAATTGTAATCATTTGATTACCGGTTTTGAAATTGATCACGATACCATTTCATCTCATCTCACTGGAAAAAGGATTAACTGGGAGAAAGGAAAATTACTAACCAAAGATATACCTCTTTATTTAAGGGTTTTCGGTAAACTTGCGGTTGCAACCATCTTTGCAAGCACAAGGGACAAGTCAGACTGGGAAAAGGAGTTTGCAGAGTTTGTCTACTTTGTTTTAGAAGATGATAAACAACTTGATCTCTGTGGAATAATCATAAATCAAATGATTAAGATTTATGAAAGCATCTCTTCTCCAATTTCAAGGACAAATCTTGGTTATCCCTGTCTCATCATTAAACGGTGTGAATTTAGAATAGGTGACAATTTTAGTGATTTGAAGTATACTAAAGCTATTACTAAGGGAACCATAAATCAAATGATTGGAGGGCAAAACAAGGGACAATTTATTTGCGAGTCTTCACGGATCATATATAATAAGAATGAGGATCTCATGATCTATATTAGGCGTCTTTGTAATCAACTAAACTGTATTCAGAAATAGTCAGCATTTAATTAATGAAAGGATCCAGAAACTCTACAAAGTATTTTGGGTATTGACATAAAGTATTGGAGAGATGAAGGATACAAAGGATAGGGACTTCATCGTGAATTTCAAGAGTGGTTTAAAAATAAGGAGTAATCTACTTCTTATTTCTTGGAAATAGACTAATCAAAATTGTTGATTTATTTCAATGTTATGTAAAGTTTATTCCAATAATGTTATCTAGCAATGGTCACCGCACTATAGGATACAAGTAGGCCACAACTAGGAGAGGATAATATACGGGACCATCTGCAGCATGCGGTATATCATGATGATCACAAGCCGATGTCACTTTAGTACAGTGATAAAGTCACTGAATGATGATACTAGTGGTCTGAGTTCGAAACTCGCCAGCACCAAATTCTTTACCGATCAAAAAAAAAAAAAAAAATGATGACGATCACAACAAGTTGCTTAAAAATAAATAAAAATAGACTAATTAAAGTTCGTTCCACCACCACCATCACACCCCTATAAATACATGTATCGCAAAACTTAAGAGAAGCACAAGTTCTTACTAGCTTATAAATCAGTAACAATGGCTAAAATCGCTTCCTTCTCCTTTCTGTTCTTCTTGTTGCAGCTAATATTGTGCCATGGGCAAGCAACCATTGCTGATTTATCCGTTACTAGCCTCGTTACCCTAATACAGAAATTGAATATGGGCATTGATACGGTATTTATCATTGCCAATGATATCGCTGGTCAATCCGTCACACTTGTGCAGATAACTACATCCAATGTCCCAGCACTTACGAGTAATGTACTAATCCTACGGTCTGGTACCGCTACTCCAATCCTTCAGAGTGCTATTACCACATTCAATATGGTAGGGGATAATGTATGTAACGTGTTTCAAATGTTCCCCGGCCCTATTTTAAGTTCTGTACCGCAAGAGGATTTGGGTCAGTTGCGTGGCTGCGTCTTCTCATAATCGGGTGTCTTTTCTTAATTGCTAAAAAATTAAGGGCTCATCAAGTCAAGTTTTCTTATGTTATTGTGTTGTGATCATAATCACAAGGTGTGACGACGGGGGATGAGAAACTGCCTTAGCTACCTAGTAATGTGCACGGTTTTCTTCTTCTTCTTCTTTTTACCTAGTAATGTGCACGGTTTTTGCTTTTTCCTAGTAATGTGCACGGTTTTTGCTTTTTCCTTTCTGTGTTTGTCTCCGTGAAAAACAAGATAAATAAATGAAAAACTTGTTCTTGTATTACATTGGTGTTTGGTTTTCTACCTAGTAATTTCAGTTACATAAACACTAAAACTTATCCCTCCTGGCCATTCATCACCATGACCCATCGTTAGCAGCTCCTCCAAAACTAGTTTTCAGGTTCATGGAAAACTTTAGTTATTATAGAGACTACTAGGAACAAGCAAAAGGTATTAATTTACCGTTTCGGAAACAGAAAAAGAGAACGATCTTTTGCAACTGAAATTGTTTCATACTGTCTACAGTTCATTTCATTATATCAAATACTTACTTGCAATATCATTCAACTGATCATTTGTTTTCATCCATCAAAGCAACATGGAATTGCAGAAATTATGTGTGTATTTAAGAAATCATCAATGAATCAAATGATGAAGTTGTCAGGCCCCTAAGTGCGAGATCAGATCAAGCGGCTTTGCATATTGGTGTCATTTATCCTGTATCAAAAGTTAATTTTGATTAACTCGGACGTTTTCAATTACAATTATCGCTCCAGTCTCCGACACGTTTCTACCCTAAACATTAAAAGTTGTTAGAAAATAAAGCAAAATGTAAGTTTTAATTAGTTTAATTTTTGTATTTAACTTGATTTTGTAACGGTCAAGACGGTCAACGACAGTCCTGGGACCCAAACTCTAATATTGAACTTTTTAGGATCCAAATACAACTCTGGTCACAAAATTGGAACCCAAAATCAAAATATCCCTAGATTTAATCCCATTTGAGATAATCGCAGTTCCAGGAGAGATGAATAAGTTGTGGAATTTTCCTACCGAATAGACGGGGCTAGGGTTTTTTTTATTTTTTATAAGGGGAGATTTTGAGTGTCCTCGATTATCCCAAATGGGATTAAATCTAATGAATGCTTGAATGTTGGTGTTTACCGTTCATCATTATTTTAGTTTGAAAGTATTCCACCCATATATAGTTTAAATGAATATGTTTGTATAAAATAGTACTATCTCTATTTTTTAGGCAACAATGAAAAGGTGGATAGTATTTTTTTTTAGTAGAAACCAAATGAGTATATACTAAAATCTGGATTAGTTACCGTAAAGGTATTTAGATTGCGATGATACTAATTTGTGCTGATTAGTATGAATAAACCATCTTCCGATGGATTTATTTTTATTTTCCTTATTAAAAGAATTAGAAAAAAAAAAAACATCAATTTTTAGTGATTACAGTTTTATTAAAGGAATAGAAACTGAGAATAAAAACCGTAAACCATTTCTCAATGGATTTGTTTTTTCTCACTATGAAAAAGACGGCAGAAGAAAGGAAATCAAACTTCAAAAATGATCACCCATAAATAGATAATTTAATCAAGCATATAAACTAAAAAAAAGATATACATATATAGAAACCACACCTTGATGGCTGGTAAAAAAGAATAAATAGGAAAGATACAAAACAAAAGTACCAATACTGTGATTTTATTTTTTATTTTTTACTTTTGGATACAACGCCATCCAATCAGCCCAAGTATCGGTGTCTCTTCCACTTGTTTAATGTAGCCACGCTTGATTTAACCCCGTAAGTATCTCGAAAGTGAATCCTCTGCTATTGGAAAATATCACCATCACATTTATATCAAACGAAGGTGAGCATATGCAATGAAACAAAAAGAGAAGAGGTCAATTATTACACGGTTCCAAAAGATAAAATCATAAATAATTACATCAGTGTGATATGCAAAACTAAAGTTAGGTTAAATCGCATAAAAAAATGATATAGAATATATTTTGTCACCGATTTCACTTTCTTTCTTTGTTTGTTTGAAAAAGCCGCATAGCTCAGTGCAGCGTATTGTGAAAAGAGATGGAGACAGAAATTAGGGAAAAGAGGTAGACAATTTTTTTATCAGATGTGTATTATAGATAAAAATTAGGACCTTTATTTATAGAGGTACTAGACATAAAAATATCCCAATAATAAACCAAATTCATCCTAATTATTCTTAACATAATTACACGTTTATAAGGCGGAGAATCACCCCATAAACAAAGCACAACATTCCCACTCCCCCACAACTGAAAACAAAGTGAAAGCCATTACCTCCTTATTCTAATCTAAAATCTATCTAGTCCATATCAACTTCGACGAGTTGACTCTATACTTTGTGTGAACACGAAACATTAAACGTAGGCCAAAAATGACCGTCTTAAATGAGTCGAAGGATTTATATGTGGTTCATGGATGTTCAACCGGACCACCGTTTCCCAAACTTTTCCATCCGCCTGTGGTGACTTGGATAGAAACCAAGTGGTTGCTGTCCTTCTCTTCATGGTTATTACATAGTTCTGATATTGTTGAGCTGATTGTTTTACCCCCGTGCCTTAAAATCTTAATTGTAGGTGTCAATTATGAAATTCGGTCCAAAGCATAGTAGAGACCTTAGGTAGCATGTCCTTTTTTCAGAGAAATTCGTGAGACTCAGTTGCATCTTTTTACTGCTGTGAATATCTTCATGCCATATTTTGGAGTTGAATCTTTAAGCATAGTCAACAGTTGGGCACAAACTCTCTCCCATTGATTTGCATTTAGACCAACAGACAGGACTTTTTACCCTAATCTCAACCATTTTCATTCAAATTTTCTTCGTTTTAATCCAGCCATGAGCGGCTAATTCGTCGTCTCATAGGATCTGATGGAAAAGATATACTCAATTTCATAGATTTACTGCAATTTTGGGGATATGTTTCTTAAAAACAAGACGGCGGAGTTTCTTAGAGGATTTGCAAATTGAATAAAGGAGAAAAAACCCATCTCATACGCATCATGTAGGCGATTGTAATATGAATCTAATCAAAAATCAAACAGATCTACTACAACAATAAGGGGATATGATTATTAGGTTTAAGGAGGTGGAAATAAAGCTTGGTTCTGCAACATCTCAAATCCCCCTTAGCATGCTATCTATTGATGCTGGATATAAGTAATTTATTTTTTGAAATTGATTTATCATTAGCCTTGATTAGGAATTTTATGCGTTTTAATTCACCCCCCAAATTTGAATCTGATTGATTGAATTTTGGTATTATAGTGACTAATTTTCTGTATCTAGAGTTTTTATCGAGGATTCCTTCGTATCCCTTGTCATGAAAAGAGTATTTCAATCTCTTTAGCATCATAGTATTTCGTTTTCAATTTCTTCTTGGATCTTTCTGTTTGTGGCTTATTTATTTAGAAAATCAACCCCGATTATTTCTCCTCAGGAATTCTGATGTTTCTGGTTTATGTTCATCATATCTTCTATTGATCCTCTGTTGTTTTCAATCTTTAATAAAACCTTTGCTAGAGCCTTGGTGATGGTTCTTTGTGTTCAACCAACCTCCTTGATGTTTTGCCCCTGTTTCATATAATTTCTGATTTTTTTTTAAAATTTTCAATTTAAAGAGTGGGTGTTTAATGATTTTCTAATTTGATTCCCAACAAATGATTTCACCTTTTCTCTCCATCCCTATCTCATCCTGTAATGGTTTCCTATGAGATAGTAGTTACTTTGGTTATTATGGAGTATTCCTATTTTTTTACTATCTTATATGGGGTGAATTTTGAACTGCATAACTTTCCTGTGCTGCGGTTTTGCCGATTCCAGTTGTTATCGTGCCAAGAGCTTGGAGGCACAAATATTGAATTGAGCTTAAGTTGACAATGTCGTTTCAGACCCTTTGAAAAGATCTTCTTAGCATTTCTGAAGATTAGACTATCCTCTAAAAATCAGTAAATTACAATAATATAAACATGAGTATATCAAGTTGACATCAGACCCTATGAGCTCACTTTTTGATTTGCATTTCATCTTTTTTGTTCTTTGTTATTGTATCCTTTTTAGCTTGCTTAGTCTTACTTAAAATCTATTTAGTCTTATTTCCAGGTTTTTTGTGCTTCTATATAGCTCCCAGCGTGCTATCTCAGAGTGCAATAAAAAAAAATTGTTTCTGAGAGTAAATTAGATTTTGTTCCTTTATTCTTATGTCCCAGTTCTTGTAAACCAAATTATTCTCACTTCCCCCCTTCCATAAAGTGAAAATTCTGAGTGTAAATTAGAACAATCATCCATCATAGATCCCTTGTTATTTGTTTCTTTCAAGTTTTGTGTGTCTGTTTAGTTTTCCTTTTAAATAATCATGAAACTATTGTCCTGGCATATCCAGGGCATTGGGACCCCAATCACTAAGGACCATCTAAATTATTTGTGCAAGTATTATAACCCGGATATCGTGTTTTTATCCGAAACTAAAGCCCCATTATCTAAAATGGATATGTTTTTTAAAAAATCGCACTTTCATGATTGGTTTATAGTTCCGTCTGTGGGTATAGCTAAGGGGTTAGCAATTGCTTGGCATAACAATGTAGAACTAAAACTAGTTTCATAATACTTAAATGTTTGTCATTTTGAAGCGATAATAGGAGATAAGGAAATGATGATTACATGTATTTATGGTGCAATTGAAACAGATGATAGAATAGCTCAATGGACCCACATTTCTAACATCGCACAGCAAGTTCAAAAACCGTGGGTTGTAATAGGAGATTTAAACATCATTCTAGATCTAGAGGAAATGCAAGGCGGAAATAAAACAAGCTCAAGAAGCAAATCTTTTGTTACCCAAACTATAGACTCGCTAGGGCTTCAAGATGCAGGATATGAAGGAGCGCCATTTAGATGGTCTAATAATATAAAAGGAGAAGCAAATATCTGTGAAAGGATAAACATAACTCTAGTTTCATATCAATGGATCCAAAGCTTCCCTGATTCAAAGGTATGCCACTTATCCAGAATCGGATCTGATCATACATCTTTACTTTTTGATTCAAACCCTGAAACCAAAAAGCTTCAAAAACCATTTAGATGCATTAGATCTTGGATCACACATCCCACTCTTACCAATATTGTGGAAGCCTCTTGGAAGTTACACAAAACCAATTCCTCTTCGAACAACTTCTCCTCCAATCTTAAAATGCTCTCCTCTGACCTAGCTCACTGGAATTCTTATGTCTTTGGTAATATCCATAAAAATATAAAGAATTTGAATTATAAAATTAAGAATATCCATAAATCCGGTAAATTTTCAGACAATTTGGATATTCTCAAAAATCTCCAAGTTGAGCTAGGGAAATGGTACAAGATCAAAAATGATTACTACCATCAACTATCGAGAAATAATTTTTTTATGGAATATGATCAAAACACGGAATACTTCCATGCAGCAGCCTCAAACAGAAAGAGAATAAATGCCATTCACTCGCTCAGGGAACCATCAGGTCTTTGGCTTTCAGATAGAGATCAACTCAATAACCTTCTCATCAATCATTTCACTCATATTGGTACTTCTGAAATCATTAACTATAATATAGACTTATCTGAAATCATTAAACCCTGTATATCAGAGACAGAAAATAATTCTCTTAGTGAGGTCCCTTCTAGTAAAGAGATATGGACTATTGTTTCCAACATGAATCCATGGGGAGCTCCTGGACCAGATGGTTTTCATCCAGGGTTCTTTAAAGAAAATTGGGGAACTCTAAGAAACGATATTATTTTGGAAATTCAGAATATTTTCAAAAATTGTATTTTGAATCCGGATTTCAACCATTCCTTTATCACTTTAATCCAAAAAATCTCTACTCCTCAAACCCCGGCTGACTTTAGGACCATTAGTCTTAGTAACACCATCTATAAAATAATCTCTAAAATCTTAGCCAATAGACTAAATCCTCTCCTCAATAAAATCATTTCCCCAAATCAATTAGGTTTCCTTCCTGGAAGATTGATTACTGATAATATCATTGTTGCTCATGAGTTAATCCACTCCATGAAAACTTCAAAAAAAAAAAAGGCTTCTTAGCTGTAAAACTTGATCTATCAAAAGCCTTTGATAGATCTAGTTTACTTCGGAGAAATAACAGGACAAATGGTTAACCTACAAAATCAGCGGTTTACTTCAATCCTAAGATACATCCAAAACATGTAAAAATCATAGAAAAAATTCTAAAGATTCCTTTGATGACAAAAAAAGATAAATATCTAGGGACTCCGCTCTTCTTTGACAAGAACAGGAAGGAAAATTTCGAGCCCTTGCTTCAAAAATATTATTCGACTCTCCAAGGCTGGAAATCAAAACTCCTATCTCAAGCAGGTAAAACAGTCCTAATTCAATCTATTCTGCAATCATTTCCAACATATCAGATGCAGGTTTTATCCCTACCCAAAGAAACGCTTGATCACCTTGATCGAATTCAACGTGATTTTTGGTGAAAAAAGATGGTCCCAAACGAAAAGGAGGATACATAAGAGTGTGGAAAATAATGTGCATACCAAAGTCCCAAGGAAGTTTAGGAATAAAAAAAACCCATCAGTTTAACATAGCTCTATTAACAAAGCTGGCCAGTAGATTGATCTAGGAACATGATCAATTATGGGCCAACCTCCCTAAAGCCAAATACTTTCCCAATACCCATCCATTGGAATACTCT
The DNA here is from genome assembly GCA_023531105.1 of Papaver atlanticum. Lineage (NCBI taxonomy): Eukaryota > Viridiplantae > Streptophyta > Magnoliopsida > Ranunculales > Papaveraceae > Papaver > Papaver atlanticum. Next base: position 660,384 of record JAJJMB010010543.1, on the reverse strand, counting down.
AGATCCTATGAACTCTTCTAGATTTGGACAAGCATAAAAAAAGGTCTAGACCTAATTAAGGGTAATTTTATTTAACGAGTAAAAGATGGAGCTAAGGCAAAATTTTGGGAAGATAAGTGGGTTCCCAATACTGATATAATTCCTAAACCTCACACATTTGTTGGACAAAATTGCTACAATACTTTGGTTCATCTGGAAATATAGATGCTCGGTTACTTTTGAAAAAATATTACCAGATCCAACAAACCTGATTGAGCAGATAAAGAGATTTTTACAATCAAGTTACCCAATACACAACTCGTCAGGTAAACAATATGAAGGAAAAATAAATCAACCCTCATGGGCTTCCATTCACTCTGATTGGATAGTCTTTATAGATGTTTCCTTCACAAAAGAAGATTCTTCAATGGGATATGCATTTATTCTTTATTCGGTGGATCAAGAGGAATTTATGCACATTTCAGCATGATCAGATTGGGCTTATTCGACTCTTCATGCAGAAGCTAAAACACTGTTAAAAGCAGCAAAATGGTTAGAAGAAAACATTATATCTAGCGTCTCTATTGTCACAGATTGCAAAACGCTAGAAGAAACAATTAAAAATAAAGGAGCAAACATATCTTGGACAGCGGAGAACACTATCAAAGAAGCTATTTCAGTTCTAGAGAAACTGCCTCAATCTCAAGTTAGATACATTAGCAGAAATCACAACACAACAGCAGATGTGATGGTAAAAGAAATGAGGATCAGAAATCTCCGGCATATGTCAAATTTTTTGAACCAACGAGTTCAAAAATCTAATATTTTTGACAAAAAATGAAATTGTAAATCTATTATACTATATTGATTAATTAATATATATCACCTTTTACATAAAAAAAACAAAAACAAAAAAAACTCTCTTCCTATTAATATATCTTAGTAAAAAGAAAGAAACCATTGAAGAGAGAGAAAAGAAGAAAGAGGGAAAGAAGAATGTCTGAGAACCCTGGTCTTTAGTGACCGGAAAACGCAATCGGAAACTCAAGGGAGGTGGTCGTGGCACCATTATGCAGGAAACAGAGACTTCCCTGAAATGCTCTCTTCAAGCGAAGTCTTTCGAGATGTGGGGAAATGGAAAAATTATAACAATCAAGGAAACTTGTAAAGGGAAAAGGTGGATTAATTCCTTCACAGTAGGAGGAGGATTATGGTTGATCTCCAAGCTTCATGAAACTCTTCATGTTTCTGATTCGGAATCTCTAACCACCGAGTCAGGGAAAGATATACTGTCTCAAAGTTCCTTGAATGGAATTGAGCAATTAGAATCGGCGTCTACAACTGAGTTAGAAGAGGGAGAATTTGCGAGCTCTATGCCTACTTTCAGGGAGGTTTCTTTGCCAATCGTGGATAATGAAGAATCTAATGTCTCTGCTCCAACAGAAATTGCTCAGAATTTATCGAATTCGGTCGCTGCTGCAGTTGTTATTCCAACTGTTCCTCCTACTGATATTGGAGATACGCAATCAGAAATTGTTTCTTACCAAGTTAGTAGTGTTGAAACACCTCCTAATTCTTGTTTCTGAAGTTCTCAATGTGATCCTTTTAAATTACTTAAGGTACAAAAATATTTGGAATTCAAATTTTCTAAACTCTTTGATACGACGAAGGGGTTTTTGAATCCGACGGGAATGTCCTTTCCTGAATCGAGAGAAGAATATATGGAGATGGTTGTGAAGGGAATTCAACTTCATGTAGATTCTTTTAAAAACCAAATTCGTGAAGGGGTTTAGGTTAACAGTTAAATGTTCCATCTTTCTTGGGTTCCCGGGTATTTAATTTTTATGGTTAAGTTAATTTCATAGAATGTTAATAGTGTTAGGAAGAGGAAAACGAGGGCCATATTGCAGCAATGTGTGAAGATTTGGAAGCCAGATATCCTTATTTTACAAGAAACTAGGTTAGAAGCTTGTGATGACAGAATTATAGCTCAAATTTGGGGTGGGGGAATTCATGGTTGGCGTGCTATCAACTCTATAGGTTTTTCTATTAGCTTAAAATGCAAGATGGTGCTAGATGGTTTTCAGTGGATGGTTTCTAGGGTTTATGCTCCTTGTGATGTGGTTTTGCGAAAGATTGTTTGGGAAGAATTGATTGCTGTTAAGAATCACTGGAGTCTTCCTTGGTGCATAGGAGGGGACTTTAACGAAATTCTAAAGATGAAGGAGAGGGTGGGTTGTAAAACTACTTCCAGAGGTATGAAGCATTTTCGAAAATTTGTGGAAGACACAGAGATGGTGAATTTGAGTATGGCTAGTGCGCAATTTACTTGGAAGAATCTTAGTAAGATTGATAGGTTTCTTATCTCAGCCGACTTCGATTTCCAATATTCTTCAATCTCTGCGCATGTGTTAGGTAAACCAATGTCAGATCACGCTCCGATTCTTCTATCTTGCGAACAACAAGACTGGGGTCCTTCCCCCTTCAGATTTCAAGTTATGTGCTTACACAATACAAATCTCCTAGAGTTGATGAAACAGTGGTGGGAATCTTATGTTTTTCACGGATCTGTCGGATTTATATTGGCTAAAAAGTTTCAAGCTTTGAAGGAAAGTATAAAAACTTGGAATAAAGAGGTTTTCGGTAAGGTGGAAAGGAAGATTGAGAACATGTTGGTTGAACTGGCTACTTTAGATTGTTTGATTGATAATGGTCCCATAACTACTCTTCAAGTGGCTAGAAAGAACCAGATGCTGCAAGAATTTGAAACGCTAGCAGATAGAAGGCACATTATGTATCTTCAAAAATATGGAAATTCATGGAATCTTGATGGAGATAGAAATACTAATTTCTACCATAGAATGGTCAAGATAAGGCGTAGAAAGAAATTCTTTGAAGGTTAATGGGCAACTTTCTGAAGATAAATAGATGATTTAGTCTTCAATTACAGACCACTTCTCAACTCTTTTCGCAAAAAAAACTTCTGCTAGACCTTCAATTGCGGGAATGCAGTTTAAGCAACTCAACCCAATCCTAGCCTCAGGGCTGGAATTTGAAATTACAGAACATGACTGTCTATCTGCGCTAAAAAGTTTGGGTCAAGATAAGATGCCGGGTCCGGATGGCTTTCAGGTTATGATTATACTTTAGTGTTGGCACTTCATGGGCAAAGATATAATGAAGGTGGTGAAAGATTTCAACAAATGGGGAACTTTAAATTGGAGACTAAAAAACACATTTCTCTCTTTAATTCCTAAAACATAAGTGAAAGATTTCAGGCCAATTGGTTTGATTAATAGTGTTTACTAGATGATCTCGTAAGTTTTAGCAGAAAGGTTAAAAAAGGTTCTTCCCTCTCTTATTTCTCACCAACAGGTAATTTTCATTAAAGGAAGACAAATCTTGGATTGTGCTTTAATAGCCAATGAATGTCTTGATTCAAGAATGAAAAATGGAACCCCTGGGGTGGTTTGTAAAATCGACTTTGAAAAAGCATTCGATCATGTTTCTTGGGAATTTGTCGATGAAGTCTTGGAAAATATGGGATTCGGAGCTCTTTGGCGAAAATGGATTCAGGGTTGCATCACCAACACTCCAGTCTCGGTTTTCATAAACGGCTCGGCTCATACTAAGTTCGCAATAGGGAAAGGATTAACTCAAGTTGACCCTCTTTCACCTTTTCTTTTCTTAATTGTTTCGGAAGTTTTAAATATGATGTTTCAGATCGGTCATGATGCGGGTCATTTGGGTGGGTTTGCAATGAATCAGAATGGTATGAAAGTTAGTCATCTTCAATACGCAGACGACACACTAGTGTTTTCAGATGATTCCGTAGAACAAATGAACTATCTTCGGTACTATCTCCTTGGTTTTGAATTGGTTTCAGGGCTTCACATAAACTTCGCCAAATGCAGTATATTTGGGGTAGCAAATGATGTAAATATGGATTCCATGGCAGCCATGCTCGGTTGTAAAGTGGAAAGTCTGCCTACATCCTACCTGGGAATGCCTTTGAGAGATTTTCGGAACTTGAATCAAAAATGGGAAGAGTTAATTGAAAAATGCGAGTCTAGTTTGTGCTACTGGAAACGATCAAGTCTCACTAATGCTAGAAAACTGACACTTATAAAGAGTGTTTTAGCAAGTATTCCAATATACATGTTATTTCTTTTTATTGCCCCTGCAAAGTGATCAAGTCTTTAGAAAAAGTTATGCGAGATTTCTTATGGGACTCCTCCGAGACAGAGAAAAGCTATCATTACATAGCGTGGGAAACATTTCACATTCCCCTCAGAAAAGGCGGCCTGGGCATTAAGTCTTTGAAGAGCATGAATAAAGCGTTACTTTCGAAATGGTGGTGTCGTTTTAATAGGGAGAAGACTGCTCTTTGGAGGAAAGCAATGGTCGCAAAATATGAATTTGAGAATTTTCATCGTGAAACTAAGAAACCCAAAAATCCTAACAAGTGTGGAGTGTGAAAAGGCATTTTTTCGCAGCTAAAGGCTTTCAAACAAGGCGCAACTCTCACTTTGGGGGATGGAAACACCATTAGGTTCTGGGAAGATACTTGGGTAGGTGAGCATTCTTTCCAAGTCAAGTACCCAAGCATATACTCTATCTCAGATTCTAAGAATTGGACAATAAAAGATTGCACCGCCGCTATTGCAAATGGTGGGAGATGGAATTTAGGATTGTCCCGAAGGCTGTATCAACATCAAATCGACGAGGTATGTTCTTTACTTACTGTTCTTGAAGATAAACTAGTTGGTAATTCAGAAGATGTTCTATCTTGGTCTTTCGACAAAAAGGGCCAATTTTCTGTCAAATCGGCATACTCTTGGTTTGAAAAAGAACACGAAATTGGAACTCCAAACCTTAACATCTGGTCTAGAGCTTGGCCACACAAAGTGGGTTTCTTTTTATGGCAATCATATCATAAACAGATGGCGACGATGGACACCCTTTACAAGAAAGGTAAGCTAATTGTCAACGGATGTTTGTTGTGTCTCAAAGAGGGAGAAACAACTTCTCACTTGATGTTTCACTGTCTCGAGGTTACTAAGATTTGGTTATACTTCAGATCTTACGTGAAAATGGAGTGGGTAATGCCAAAGTGTATCTACTTGATCATCAAAGGTTGGAGGCGAATAACTTATCCACTGTTGGACAAGTTTTGTGGCAAATTCTCCCGGCAGCCATCACTTGGACAACATGGAATTCCAGAAATGACTTGATTTTCAAAGGAATCAATTTCGAAGTTCAACAAGTCATCGAAAAAGTGAAAACACATGCACATTATTGGTGTAAGAATGTGGAAGCTCTGAAAAGCATTTCTTTAGACAATGTAAAATCGAACTGGGGATAATTTTTTGTAAATTAAAGTCCTAATGTGGAACGTATTGGTTTTTTTTTTTTTCTGCCAGGTTAGTTTTTTGGGAGGTTGTCCTTCTTCTTTTCTTTCGCTGTGCCGAAAATTGAATGGGGTAGTCTTATTTGTATGACTCTGGGGTTGTTTTCGCTTACTCCCAGTAAGCCTTTCAATATATTCTTACTTTTGCCGAGGAAAATAAATAAATAATATATCTTAGTTGCAACTCAAAATGGAAATTAAGCGATTGGGGAGTGTATGGATGGGAAAATGAATTGGGGAGGAGAAACACTCACTCCAGAAATATTAGACCTTTTTAACTAGGGAGTAAAGAGATTGGTTGTCGACATAAAAAGACATCCCATGAACTCAGCACAATGTCTCCACAACTGGAAATAAACGCCATTACTTCCTTACCCTTCTAAACTAAATAATATCTAGCCCACCAAGTTTGAATGCGTAATTCAAAAGTCTCACTTTTTTTCACCTTCTATTGTTTAACTAGTACTCATCGGACTTCAGTCCTAGTCAGTTCAATGTGCGAACAGGGTAACGGAACGACTACTTACCGTCCAAATTCACAGCCAACTACTGGTGGTCCAACTTCATTTTCAGCATCTTTTAATTTGTGTGAAAATATCAACAACAGTACTCCTTGGTGTTAAGTTGATGGCATTTACTACAACTTGCTCAACTTGCACCAATCTTATAAAATTATTTAAGTCACAAATGACCGACCCTCTAGCTTTGAGCCCTTCACACTAGCCAGCTAGCTAGTTTGTCTTGTTGGTGAGGTGAAGCTATCCCATGGAAGCTATTCTTGTTTGTTGCTTTGTTTTTGAGATCAGTCAGTGTGAATTGGATAAGTGAGACTCAATTCATTTAATATCTACAAGACTTTTTGTATTTTCTTGCTGCAATTGATTTTTATATTGAAGTCAAATGTATTTGATTATATCTTCTCTTTATAGACGGATGCAACTTAGTTTAGTATTTTCTCAGAAATGGTATTCAGAAAAGATATTATCTATTTCAGATTCATCTTATTTTCTTATTATCTATCTATAGTTTTATCTCAAAGTTTGATTTCAGATGAGATTGAAGCTCTGAAAGAATTCAAAAGTTCAATCAAGAATGACCCATTGGGTGTTTTATCTAACTGGACTGATGACAAACTTCATTGTTATTGGTCTGGTATTGCTTGTGATGATTTAACTAATCGCGTTGTTTCGATTACTCTTTTCGAAAGTGAGCTCGAAGGGGAAATTTCTCCGTTTATTGGGAACTTATCGAGTTTGCAGATTCTTGATTTATCTTCGAATTCGTTTAATGGTTCAATTCCTTCTCAGTTAGGAAACTGCTTGGAGCTTACTGGGTTAGGACTTGAAGACAATTTGTTGTCAGGTGGTATACCTGTGGAGTTGGGAAAACTAAAGAATCTTCAAATTCTGGCAGTTGGGATTAACAATTTTCAAGGAAGCATACCAGAAAGCATTTGCAGATGCACAGCCTTGACTGGGCTTGGCTTATACGCAAACAAACTCACTGGTATGATCCCTTCTTGCATCGATAATTTGGTAAATCTTCAAGTTCTTTCGGTTTACAATAATACTCTGGTGGGTTCAATACCTGGTTCTATTGGGAAGTTGGGAGCTTTGCAAGCTTTAGATGTTAGTGTCAACCAGTTGTCCGGAGTAATACCTTCAGAGATTGGTAATTTGTCAGAGTTACAACAGCTTAACATTTTCCAAAATCAAATTCAGGGAAGGATTCCACCTGAATTAGGCAATTGTCAGAAACTTGTGGGTTTGAAAATGTATAATAATCGTTTAACCGGAAGTATTCCTCCTACGTTATCCAATCTTAAATCATTATTAAACTTGACCCTATCACAAAATCAGTTCACTGGAGAAATACCTTTTCAACTCGGGTACCTCGGATCATTGCAGTCCTTGAGGTTGCAATCGAATAACTTAACCGGTATCATTCCTTCTTCTCTGACAAACTTGAAAAACTTAACATATCTATCTTTGAGCCAGAATGCTTTGAGTGGGAAAATACCGTCAGATATTGGCTCACTCTATAAACTGAAAGCACTGATTCTTAGCAACAATTTTCTGAGTGGTTCTATACCACCTAGTATCTCTAACTGTTCACTTCTTCTCCAATTAAGCTTAGGCATGAATAGATTAACTGGGCCAATTCCTTTTGGTTTGGGAAATATGAGGAATCTTTCGAAGTTAGCCGTCAGTAACAATGAAATGTCTGGTGAAATTCCTGAAGACATGTTTAACTGCACAAATTTAGTGATATTGGATTTGGCAGTAAATGGTTTCACTGGGTCTTTGGCGTCAAGCGTTGGCAAACTCTCTAAGCTTGAGATTCTGAAAATCCATGCAAATTCTTTTTCTGGACAAATTCCTCCAGAAATTGGGAAGTTAACCCAATTGTTTTCCTTAGAAATGGGTAGGAATAATTTTTCTGGTACGATACCTTCTGCATTATCAAAGCTTTCATTACTTCAAGGGTTTTCCTTACTTGAGAATGCTCTAGAAGGAGGAATTCCTAGTGAAATATTCGAGCTTAAAAATCTTGTTGAATTGAAGTTGCAAAAAAATAGATTTGGTGGTCCTATTCCGGACTTGTTTTCAAAACTTGAGAAGCTTACTTACTTGGATCTGCATGGCAATAACTTTAAAGGATCCATACCAAGAAGCTTGCGCTTTCTTAACAGGCTTTCGGTGCTGGATCTTTCTTGCAATAATCTCACAGGAGCTATTCCTGGAACTGTAATTTCAGGTATGAAACAGTTGCAGATAATGCTAAACTTTTCTAACAATTTCTTATCTGGGAGGATCCCCGAAGAGCTCGGTGAGTTGGAAATGGTGCAAGCCATTGATTTGTCCAGCAATAATCTGTCGGGAAACATTCCTGTAACATTAACAGGCTGCAAGAACTTGTTACTACTTGACATTTCTGGAAACACACTTACAGGCCAAATTCCTGACAAGATTTTTTCTCAAATGTACTCTTTACTGAGCTTGAATCTTTCAAGCAACAGATTAAATGGAACGCTCGAGGAAAAATTTGCAAATATGAAACACATCAGCACCCTTGATCTATCTATAAACAATTTTAGCGGCAAGATCCCTGAGAGTTTCACAAATCTTTCCACCCTTAAACATCTCAACCTTTCATTTAATCAGTTTGAAGGACCTGTTCCTACAGAGGGAATATTTAGAACTATTGGTTTATCTAGCTTGGAAGGTAACCCGTCACTTTGTGGAACCAAATTTCTCAGTTCATGCAGCAGCGAAAGCCACTCGAATTCTCGTAGCCGGTTCTCCAAGAAGTCTATCTTGATTCTTATAGTTCTTGGATCTCTAATTGTACTTCTTCTCATGGTTTTAATTGTTATAATTGTCCGTCGACATGCTAACAAAAAAAAACCCGAAAGGTGATATGGATTCAGAAAGGAAATACTCATTAACTCCTTCACTCAAGAGATTTGAAAGAAAAGAAATAGAATCAGCAACAGACTTCTTTGATGACGGTAATGTACTTGGCTTAAGCAGTTTGAGTACTGTTTACAAGGGTAGATTGGAAAATGAAACATTCGTAGCAGTAAAGAAGCTGATTTTAGATCATTTCCCAGAGGAATCAAACAAGTGTTTTGATAGAGAATTGAAGACTTTGAGCTATTTGAGGCACAAAAATCTGGTAAAGATAATTGGTTATGCTTGGGAGAGTGGGAAACTGAAGGCTTTGGTTCTGCAATATATGGAGAATGGGAACTTGGAGAGTGTTATACATAATAGCACAGACACGTCAAGGTGGACACTCGAAGAGCGGATGAAAGTGTGTATTTCAGTTGCCAATGCAATGGTTTATTTGCATTCCGGTTACGGCGACCCAATTGTGCACTGTGATCTTAAACCGTCAAATATTCTTTTTGATGAACATTGGGAGGCTCATGTTAGTGACTTTGGAACAGCTAGAATATTGGGTGTTCATCTTGACACTGAAGGTGGCATTTCCTTGTCATCTGCATTTCAAGGCACAATTGGCTACTTGGCACCAGGTATATTTGCTCTCACTTATTCCATGATATGGTTCTTTTTCCATAATCCGTAAGTTCAGTGTTTATGTATATCAACATCAATGCTAATGGTCACTGACAGAACATGTTAACATATTTCAGAGTTCGGGTATATGAGGAAGGTGACAACTAAGGCAGATGTTTTCAGCTACGGGGTATTACTCATGGAGTTTTCAACTGCGAAAAGACCAACAGGACCCATTGAAGAGAACGGGTTTCCGGTTACTCTACGCCAGTTAGTGGAGAGAGCTCTGACAAATGGAGGCGATGGAATTCTTGAAGTAGCGGATAAAAATATGAACTTAAATATGTCATCCAAAGGAGAGGAAGAGAAACTAATAGCGCTTCTTGAACTGGCTCTCTCGTGTACCTCTCTTGCCCCTGAAGATCTCCCCGACATGAATGAGGTTTTGTCAACACTGATAAAGATAAGTGAAGGTAATATATAACCCAAGACACGATGATAATGTGTTACTAATTTGCACCCATTCGAATATTGCTTAACTTAGCTCGATGGTCTCCACTTTTCATTACTCTATTTTCTTTCAAATTTTGTAACTAATTTGCACACAGTGGAATTAATTGTCGAAAAAAGTCTCGAAATTCCAAATGGCTTTCTGAAGAGGTGTTTCAACAGTAAAAAAAAACTATTCGCATTTTGAGTTTTCATATAAAAATAAAACAAAAACAACATACCTGAGAGCTTTGTTCAAGGAGTTTGTTTCTGTAGGGATTTCATGCTTTCGATGTTTGGTGTTATTCAAGTGTTGCACTGATATTGAAGGTACTGTGTTGTATCTTAGAAGACATACATCCATTATCGTATCATTACTTCACCACAGCACAATCAAGACTATTGCGCCCTTCTGGTGATGCATGAAACTTGAAAGTTCTTGAAAATCTTGTGTTGGACGACATTTATATCCTAGAATGAGTTTCTCGCTGACTTCCTCAATGGTTAGCACTTTATAAACGTAGAACCCGAACCCCCTTTAGTTCATTTGCCTGACCGGTCCATAACTTGCATGGTGATATCATCACAGACCCGTAGCCCGTATAATCACAACATGGCCCTCTAATAGCCCATCCAAATACTCACTCCCGTATTAGACCTTGTTAATCTTATAGATCGGAAGTTATCTGCAAAAAGGAAAAAAAGAAAATTTGCTCGATAAGAAATCCAAAAAAGAAGAAGGGGGAGGAGAAGCAATGTCAAGCATTCCCGAAGATATCTACCTTGAGATCCTTCTAAGGGTCCCCGTGAAATCAACGTATGCATGTAAGTGTGTTTGCAAGTCTTGGTTTCAAATAATTTCTAACCCTAGTTTTGCTAAGATGCACCTTAATATCACTACACAAAGGAATAACTTTAATCTCATATTCGAAAGCTGTGATGAACGATGTGTGGGTGAACGTAGAAGAAACAGTAATTGGACAATTAACTCTATAAGCTATGATTCATCGTCGTCAGTGGATGGAAGTGAAATTGTTAAAATGGTGGATTTCCCATTCAATTCACTTCCCGTTGGATCTTTAAGATTCATAGGTTCATGTAATGGAGTGGTTTGCTTATGGTTTGCTAATGGTGTTTAGACATTCATTTGTTTTTGTAACCCTGCAACTAAAGAGTACAGGAGGATACTAAGACGACGATATAATTTTTGGAATGACTATAATATCAACATAATCAATGCTTTTGGTTATGATTGCAAGGATGATGATTACAAGTTAATAAACATTGTAAAACGTCCTGGGACGGATCAGTTACTCGACGTTGTGGTGTATAAGTTAGGATCGAATTCATGGGAATGTAGCCAAACCGTGAAATATAAATTTCCTGATAAGCGACAAACTGGGATTCTTGTTAATGGAGCTTTTCACTGGTTTGGCGAAGCGCGTGAGAAAAACTCATCCAAGTTAATTATTTCTATGAATATCAACAATGAAAAATTCGACGAAGTGCGATTTCCAAAAAAACTCTTAGCCAAAAATTATTTCCCTACGACCATTGGAGTTTTGGAAGGGTGCCTCTGTTTAGCTGCTACGGCTTCTATGGTTCGCTTTGAAGTTTGGATGATGCAAGATTATGGAGTTCAAGAATCTTGGACTCAAGTTTATACCATTGACCATGGAAGTATTTCGAGTATCCCCGATACGAGCAACACTTTAAGGCTTGTGCATTCGTTTGAAAATGGTCAGATTCTACTAAAATATGGATATAGGTTGGTTACATATGTCCCAGAGAATAAAAGGGGTAGAGAACTGAAAAAAATTAGTAGTTTAAGCATACATGATTCAATAAATTATGTGGAGAGCTTAGTTTCACTCAATTCAGGTACTTATGCCGGTAGAAATAAGATGGTTGGAACGTGAAAGAAGAACGAGCTGATTATATATTTCGTTAAAGCTGATTATATTTTTATTTTTTTTATATGCAGAATTTGGGTTTCACTTTTTTGTCATTTATTTATTTTTAAAGCTTTAGAAATATCCAAAGCCTATAACTTTTGTTTATGTTATGCCTTTCTTTAAGTATTGACCAGAATTCTAAAATTTGACTGAACGTGAAAGTTTGTGGGTCACAAGATTGCTCCTGGTAACATTTTAGCTTGTCCAGCCGATCGAGTTCTGTTGGCGATAGCATGTGGATTCCAATCTCTACGTGTGCCTAAATATGTTACAGAACAACGGAGCTAGAAATAGGAAATAGACGAGGGATTTCCTTTTGGCATGGTGAGCGGAACGGTGAGGTATTTTGGCAAGAAATTTTAATTACATCTATAAATTTGCAGCGGAAAAGAAGGGGAGGTATCTGAGCAATTAATTAAAGAACGAAAACTCTTCGAGTTGGAATCTGCATTCGAAAGAAACCTGAAAGATAGTGAAATAGCTGAAATGTGTTAATTATTGGAAGTCATTGGCGTGACGCTTATCCAGCTTACTTAGGAAACACGCCTATGCTGAAGTGCAAGGCGCCTACTTGCAACTCTTTCACTGTGAAGTCATGCTACATTTGGATCATGCAATCAATGGTACATATCAAAACTGAACCCTCTTGCGCATCTAACAATCTGGAACCGTAAACCACCATCCAAGATTATATATTGTTTTCGCTTGCAAAGCATGTTGGATACATGCGCAAGCAGCACAGTTATACTTAATGTAATTCTGCTTGTCATCTGGTGAGACGCAATGCTTGCAAATATCAGGATTTAAATTCTCCAAAAAGGTAACCATGGCGCTTTCCCTAGTGTGCAAATTATCCAAAGTTGGTAGTCTCCAAACTCCAAAGAAAAACTTGCCAAAGGAAAAAACCTCACAGACCCGTACGTACGTAGCCTGGATAATCACAACATCGGCCATGTTACGTGGCCCTCCCGTAGCCCATCCAAACACTCACTCCCGTAATTGGAATAAAAAAAAGAACTAGGCGAAGATACGGTCGCTTTCTTGAAGAGGCTCAAAACTGCCTTGCCAACTATGACGCCGGTTGTGGCTCTGGTAGCTATTTATTTCATAGAGTAGGCGTGGCAATTCAAGAAGGAGTTGGCGCCCAGCTTGTAGCCATGACACCAACCACCTTTGTGTAAAACGATCTTTTATTTATTTTATAATAAAGGCCTCTCAGTGGTCACATTTTCCAAAAAAAAAAAAAAAAAAAAAAAACGTAATATTGCAGGAATTAACATGGAAGGTAGAGTTAGCTTGTCCCCCTTGTGACACAATCTCATCCCCACCATCCGCTTCGGCTCCCTTGGCTAGGTTACCCATGAGGCTCGCTGGTTGGCTAGCACAGCAACCGGTTCAATTAGTGTAGTAGTATGTCGTTTGAGCTTAGCTTGTTAGGCTTCTAACTAGTTTATGTAATACTTTTTATTTAATGATAATAAAAAAGAAAAAGAAAAAAAAGATCGTAAGTTCTCTAAGAAAAAAAGAAAATCTCTTGGTTCGAGCAGAAGTGGGAGGCGAAGCAATGTCAAGCATTACTCGTAAGAAACCTAAAGGTGAAGAAAAAGTGGGAAGAGAAGGAAAGTCAACCGTTCCGGAAGAGATCCACCTTGAAATCCTTGTAAGGGTACCCGTGAAATCAACATATGCATGTAAGTGTGTTTGCAAGCCTTGGTTCCAAATAATATCTAACCCTAGTTCTGTTAAGATGCATCTTAATATTGCTACCCAAAGAAAACACTATAATCTCATGTTCGGAAGCTATGATCTGAGATCAACCAAAAAAGTTGAATGGACTATTAATTCTATAAGTTATGATTCATTGTCGTCGGTAAATGCTTTTGAAAGTGAAACCGAAATTGTTGAATTAGTGGGTTACCCATTCAGTTATCACAAATGGAGTTTTCGAGTCTTAGGTTCATGTAATGGTCTGGTTGGCTTATGGTATCGTAATGGGGAAGGGGCATTCATTTGTTTTTGTAATCCAACAACTAAAGAGTACAAGAGAATACCTAAATCACAACATAGTTATTGGAATGACTATCAAATACACATGATGCATGCTTTTGGTTATGACTGCACGGCTGATGATTACAAGTTAATAAACGTGGTCCAATATCCTGGGAGTATTGATCAGATACTCGACATTTATACGTTTGGATCAAATTCATGGAACAGTAGTCAAATCGTGACTTATACATTTCCTGACGAGGATCAAACTGGGATTCTTGTTAATGGAGCGTTTCACTGGTTTGGCCAAGAGCGTGAGAATAACTCACCCAAGTCAATATTTTCAATGGATATCAACAACGAGAAACTCGATGCGTTGCAACTTCCCAATGAAGTTAAAGAAATCTTAGAGAAATATAGGGTGATGAATCTGATGATGACCATTGGAGTTTCGGAAGGTTGCCTATGTTTACTTGCTCATATTCCTTTGTCTTGTTTTGGAGTTTGGATGATGCAAGATTATGGAGTGCAAGAATCTTGGACTCAGGTTTATATCATTAACCAGGAAAGTGTGAATGTCTATCTCGCCCAAACTTTGACACTTCTGCAGTCTTTCAAAGATGGTCAGATTCTACTTAAGTACGGGAGTTGGTTAAGGCTATATGACCCAACGCATTCAAGGGTTAAAGAACCAAAGAATTTCAGTAATCTAAGGCTACATGATGCAATAAATTTTGTGGAAAGCCTAGTTTCACTCAATTCGGGTACGTATGCCGGTAGAAATAATAAGAACAACATTTAATTGAAGTTTTAACAATAAGGGAAATTATACTGAGGCTTTAACTTTTTTTGTCATTTCTCTCTAATGTAAAGTCTTTACCAATAGGTCAGACGCCCAATTGGTTGATCAATTGAACGTTCATATAAGTTGGCTGATGATGCCTATGGTTTTCCTATGCAATGTTGAAATAAGACGTAGGAAAACAAACCAACTCATACGTTTACGTTTAGGCTGGAAAAGTTACCTTCTTGTGCGTACATCAGGCATTAGCAACCAAACCATGCATAAGGTTTAAATAATAGTAAGCTTAAGTGGAAAATTTAACAGCGTCATGACAACTGAAAATTACTTAGTTTAATTTAATAACAAGTATATAACAAGATGGTACCAAGTAGTATACCAAAAAAAAAAAATGGTTTCCAAGTTTGAGTCGAAGAAATTCTTGGATT
Organism: Papaver atlanticum; assembly: GCA_023531105.1. Lineage (NCBI taxonomy): Eukaryota > Viridiplantae > Streptophyta > Magnoliopsida > Ranunculales > Papaveraceae > Papaver > Papaver atlanticum. The sequence goes on along the minus strand of JAJJMB010010543.1, from coordinate 645,310 downwards.
CCTGATACAGTGATACCTGTTCACCTATGGGGTTTGGAAAAACTGAGTTTTTGTTGGCTCAATGCCGAAGTGTGATGGGTTTATAGAAATGATTTAGGGAAAGAGGTTGGTTTAATTGAGAAGTGAGGCTTTGATTAATTTGAAAATGAAATGTTTATAAGGGAATTTTAGTGTAGCACTTTGGCTCACTTAGTTTACAAAGAGGCACTTTGGCTCTTATTCTAGCTCTAGCTCTCACTCTACTGACTTCTTCACTCACTTGAGTTTTCGATGATCACAACAGTCAACATTGGCTTCTATTTATACTAGTTCATGACCGCCTACTAAGAAAATTCTAGAGAAAGAATTCTCTAGATAACACCTGATGAAAAAGCCTTAGAAGACTCTAGGGTCTACACAACGTACTTGCACTCTTTGCATCTTAGTTGGTTAAGAAAATGAGAAGAGTCTAGATATCTCTAGACCGGGCCAATTAATGGAGATAAGCCCACGAGAGTTTATCACTTTCTCCATACGGTCATCAACGACTAATCTAGAATTCTCTAGATTATTTAAATCACAAATTACCATAATTTTTAACACCCCCTCTTAATTTGTGATGTTAAGTTTTTCTCTAAAATGATTGAATTTATCCACCGTGACTGCTTTTGTGAAAATGTCTGCATTTTGTTCTTATGTCGGACAGAATTGGAGCTCGATTTCCTTGTTTTCTACCAGCTCTCTGATGAAATGGTGTCGTAGTTCTATGTGCTTCGTCCTTCCGTGAAATACTAGATTTTTTGTCATTGCGATTGTAGACATATTGTCACAGTAGATAGTTGTCGGCTGATTTTGCCTTTGTTGTAGGTCGGTCATTATTCTTTTCAACCATACTGCTTCACATGCTGCATTTGTTGATGCTATGTACTCTGCTTCAGCTGACGATAGTGCCACCGTACTTTTTTTTTGGAACTCCAAGAGATAACTTTTGTTCCCATACAGAAAACATAGCCTAATGTGCTCTTTCGGTCTTCAATAGAACCTGCCCAATCGCTATCTGTGAAGCCAATTAAATCATTGTCTTTTTCTCTTGTAAACTTGATGCCAAAATTCTTTGTTCCCTTGATATACCGAAGAATTCTCTTAGCAACGGAATAGTGTAATTTGCTTGGCTCGCTCATAAACCGAGAAACAATGCTGGTTGCATTGACTATGTCTGGCCTTGTATTTGTTAAGTATATCAGTGAGCCGACTAGACTTCTGAATAAGGTTGGATCAACTTTTGTCGCTCCATCATTTTTTGCCAACTTCTCATTAGTAGCTATTGGAGTTGCAATTGGTTTGCAATCTATCATGTTGAACCTTTTCAGTAAGTCTTCTGCATATTTTTCTTGGGAAATGAATATTTCTTCTGGAGATTGTTTTACTTGAATCCCAAGAAAATATCGCATAAGTCCTAAGTCTGTCATCTCATATTCTTTCATCATCTCCTTCTTAAATTTTTCTGCCATCTCTTGTTTTGTGCTGGCGTAAATTAAATCATCAACGTAGAGACAGACAATTAGGAAGTCCGTACCTTGTTTTATGATGTAGAGTGATGACTCACTTGGACTTTTTTCAAATCCATTATCTCAGAAGTATTTGTCTATTTTGCTGTTCCATGCACGCGGTGCTTGCTTGAGGCCATATAGTGCTTTGCGGAGATGATATACCAATTTTTCTTTTCCTTTGCGGGCATATCCTTGAGGTTGTTCCACGTACACCTCTTCTTCAAGTTCTCCGTTTAGGAACGCCGACTTTACGTCTAACTGGTAGACTTTCATTTTTAGTTGAGCTGCCAAAGCTAACACCATCCGGATTGTTTCCATGCGAGCGACTGGGGCGAATGTCTCGTTATAGTCAATTCCTGGTTGCTGGGAGTATCCTTTTGCAACTAGCCTTGCTTTGTGCTTTTGAATAGACCCATCTTCATTATATTTTTTCTTGTAGACCCATTTCAGACCAATTATTTCTTTGTCAATTGGATGATTAACAAGCTCCCATGTCTTATTTTTCTCGATTACTCGCATTTCTTCGTCCATGGCATGTCTCCATTTTTCTTCTTTTGCCGCTTCCTCATATTTTTGAGGTTCTAGTGCTGTAAATGCATAATTAGATATATCATAAATATCTCTTAGGGAACGCACCTTTCTAGGTGGGGCACTTGATTCAGATGAACTTGGACTTGGTTGTGTTGGACTAGGAGATCTCGGGCTTGCTAGTGGAGTACTTTCTTCCTAACGTGGCTGATCTGGCTCGTCTTCAATGAGTAGTGGCAACTCGTGGTTGTCTGCTTCATCATTCCAATCCCATGCTTTGAATTCATCAAAGATAACATCTCTTGAGATTATCAGTTCCTTTGTATCTGGCTTTAGAAGTCTATAGGCTTTAGACTCTTCGCTGTATCCGATGAATATTAACTTTTTTCCCTTTTAATCGAACTTTTCTCTATGTTGGGATGGAATATGTGAATATGCAACGCATCCAAAAATTCTGAAAGAAGTTACCTCGGGCTTTTTCTTATGCCAAGCTTCATATGGGGTTTTATTAATAACTGCTTTTTTTGGCGAGCGATTAAGTATGTAAACCGCCGTGTTGACTGCTTCCTCCCAGTAGCTGTTGGGTAGCTTCCTTGCTTTAAACATACTGCGAGCCATTTCTACGATTGTATGATTTTTCCTTTCTGCGACGCCGTTTTGTTGTGGAGTGTAACGGACGGTGAGCTCCTTTTTTATTCCATTTTCTTTGCAGTATTTGATAAATTCATTTGAAGTATATTCTCCACCACGGTCTGTACGGAAAACTTTTAGTTGATGACCACTTTGCTTCTCTTCCAACGCCTTGAATTCTAGGAATTTGGTGAATTCCTTGGATTTTTGCTCGAGATATACACCCACATCATCCTGGTATAATCATCCACAAATAGGAGAAAATATCTTCTGTTGTTGAGTGAGGTTGTTCTTATCGGACCGCAGATATCGGCGTGCACCAATTCGAGGGGCCTTATTGCTCTCCACGATTTATTTGTAAATGGAAGTCTATGAAACTTCCCAAGAATACAACCTTCACATATTTTATCTCCACCGCTGATGTTAGGAAGACCGATTACCATGTTCTTTGATTTTAGAACCTTCAAGGATCTGTAGTTGAGATGCCCGTATCTCAAATGCCATAACTTGCATTCATCAATAGGATTGGTACTCATTGCACAATTTCCAATTGACGGCATAGATAGAGGAAAGACAAAATTTTATGACATTTTTACTTTTGCCACCAATTGCTTATTAATTTTATCATAAATTGTTCATTCTCCGTCTTCAAAATGTAGTAAGTACCCTTTTCTTATAAGTTGTCCAACACTTAATAAATTTTGAGCTAGGCCAGGAACATAAAGAACATCAGATATGTATCGAGTTTTACCTAACCTTGTACGTACGGATATGACTCCTCTTCCTTCAACATTCTGGAACTTTCCATCTCCGAGTTTGACCGGTGGAATCTCTTGCTCCTCCAATTTTACAAAATATTCTTTGTTTCCTGTCATATGGCTGCTGCATCCACTGTCGACGTACCATATACCTTGCGCTTCTTGTTGCGAGGTGAGGCAGGAATAAAATACTTGATTTTGAGAATCATTTTCTCGGTATTGTTAGCTTTATTGAGCCAACAATTTTTTTCCATGTGATTTAATTTATCACACTTGGTGCACTTGTACTTGCAATTTTCAGTTGCATGGCCAAACTTTTTGCAGACATTATGATAGACGCATTATTGTGTCTAATATGTCTCAATTGTATATATTGTTAGTATTCGATTTTGTATTTATTTTGTTATTTTATGTCTTTGTAGGTATTTTTAGAGAAATAAACTCTTGCGGAGAAATTGGCTCTTAAAGTGGTGTTTTACACCCCAGGATAGAGTACTAAAGGCACCCCAGAAATGCACCGGAAGCACCCCAAAAATTTGTCGGACGAACCCCGAAAAAATTACTATCTACGCCCAAAAATTACTATTTGCACCCCATAAGACAGGTGCTAAAGGGACACCCGTACAGGATTAGGGGGAGGACATCTTCTTCTCAAATTCAAAAAATGAATTTTGGCGGGAAAATGTTTTTCTTCACTGGCAGAATTTCGATCGGATGTTTGGACGTGATTTAGTGAGATTCAATCCCTGAAACTTAGTGGGTAGACGTGATATGACTATACAAAGCTGGTATTGGTGTTGTTTCCGATCAAATTTGGCTTAATAACGTGTTTCAATCCAAAACAGTGGACACAAGTTTTCACGGGTTCAAGTGAATTTGACACGAGTTTGAGGCGTGTAATGCATGAGTTTCGAGTGTGTTGCATTACAGAGATGCGTGAAGAAGATAAATAAGGAAGGTTTAAAGCTTAGAACGCGTGGAAGATCAAAAGATGGAAATTTTGGCCGTGGAGAATAATATTGATAAATGAAGATTATTTGGGAGATATGGCCGGTTTAAAGGAGGATTAGGAGCATAAATAGATTGCTCCAGGTACAAGGAAGAGGTGTCGAGAGTTTGGGGAGCTGAGGAGAGCCAGAGAAGAAGAAATCACAAGTTGCAGAACTCGGTTTCTGCTGCTGCTGCTGCTGATGAACGCGAAGAACAAAAGCCTGTAAAGGAAAGTCATTGAAAACTGTCGCTTAATTGCGGCAGTTCCCAACTCCTTTCCAGCGACTTGCAATAGTGTTTACAACACTTGTCTTTTATCGTTCCTTTTGTGACGATTTTTGTGCGTCGCAAAATCCTGTTCTACACCATTTTCTCTTTATTTCATCTTTGTAAACCATTTTTGAGCCTAAATAAATATTTTGAGAGCACGTTTACTATGATGAGCTAAACCCCAAAATTGGGGCGATGTAGGAAGCCTTATTTCACACTTGGGTAATTATATTTAATTCTTTTCATGACTTTTGCACTAATTTTAATTGAAATTATGATTTGATTTAATTAGTTGTCATTTGATTAGATGGGTCATGCTTAGCTTAGGTGATTTGATGTCCCATGCTTAACATTTACATCTAATATTTTGAGAATCTATCTTGGCAAAAATAAGAGTCACTTTATTTTATATTTTTATTGAGCTATAATTATTAAAAGAATTATTATTTGAACCTTAAGAAATGAATTTGGTGGAATCCTAAGCCCTAGTACCTCTCGCCCACTTTGTTAATATTTTTGTATATAATTTTTATTAAAATTAAAAACTTGAATCTTCACAAGTCTCAACGAACCTTTTACTACAACAAAGTTGAAATTACATCACATTACAACGGAGATTTGAGGAGTAATTTCTTCCGTACCTTTTGTTGTTGTTTCTATAACCTCCTTTTCCACTTCCACGTCCGTGGTAGTAATTTTTGGGTCCTTGATTTGAAGTCGACCCTTTCTCGTGAGGTGATGTTGATGACGATCCCCCTCTGGATCTTTCTTTTCTTGCTTTCATGTTTTTCTTTTCACTTAAATTTATTTTTAATTGAAACGCCTGCTCCAACGGTTGTTCCGCGAACCTAATTATTCTTTTCTCGTGCGCCTCTAATGAACCCATTAATTCATGTACCGAGAGAGTCGATAAATTATTTGACTCCTCAATGGCAGCGACGATATGGTCGAATTTGAACGGTAAGCTTCTTTAAATCTTTTCTACAACTCTTTTATTTTCTATGGTATCTCCATAACTACTGATTTGATTTACTATTCCAGTAACTCTTGAAAAGAAGTTCTGGATAGTTTCATTTTCTTTCATAAGTAAATTGTCAAAATCTCGCCATAAATTTTGTAGTTTTATGGAGATTACCTTTTCCGAACCTTGGAATGCAACTTTGAGAATATTCCAGGACTCCTTCGAAGTTTTTGCCACCGAAATTCGAGGAAAAATAGCTTTGCTTACCCCTTGTTGTAGAAACAGTAGTGCTTTAGCATCTTTCTTCTTATTTTCTTTGTACTCCTTTTTCTTTGCATCCGTCCATGACGATAGAGTTTTTGCCGACTTGGGTACATCATAACCTTCTTCTACAAGATCCCATAGGTCTTGAGAAATAAACAATGTCTTCATTTGTAGACTCCAATAATCATAACTCTCACCATCAAAAATTGGAATTAAACTTTGGGCATAATTGAAACCTTGAATACTTTGGTTAATTGCCATGGGTAGAGTTTTAGGATTACTGGGTTAGATTTGCTCTGATACCAAATTTGTTGGCGTAATGCGGAAGTGTGATGGGTTTATGGAAATGATTTAGGGAAAGAGGTTGGTTTAATTGAGAAATGAGGCTTTGATTAATTTGAAAATGAAATGTTTATAAGGGAATTTTAGGGTAGCACTTTGGCTCACTTAGTTTACAAAGAGGCACTTTGCTCTTACTCTAACTCTAGCTCTCACTCTAGCTCTCACTCTACTGACTTCTTCACTCACTTGAGTTTTCGATGATCACTACAGCCAACATTGGCTTTTATTTATACTAGTTCATGACCGCCGACTAAGAAAATTCTAGAGAAAGAATTCTCTAGATAACACGTGATGAAAAATCCTTAGAAGACTCTAGGGTCTACACAACGTACTTGCACTCTTTGCATCTTAGTTGGTTAAGAAAATGAGAAGAGTCTAGATATCTCTAGACCGTGCCAATTAATGGAGATAAGCCCACGAGAGTTTATCACTTTCTCCATACGGTCATCAACGACTAATCTAGAATTTTCTAGATTATTTAAATCACAAATTACCATAATTTTTAACAGTTTTTAGCTTCAGAACGTTAAGAATTACGGTTGCTTGGTTTTTGACTGGACTGGGAACTTTCATACCATAATGTACTCAAATACCAACATAAGCTTCAAAAGAACTTGAGACCCCCATAAATTTATCCCGTTTGCATACCCTTCATCCAACTAGAGTTCCTAAATCACACAAGAAAATATTTATCACATTCAACGGCTACCGATGGTATTTCTACATAAATATGCAATGCATGTAGGTGCGAGGCAAGTTAATAAACATTTTAATTTGACATAGATTTTTGGGGTATTTAATGCACCCTCTTGGGGAAGGTATACAACTTGAAAGAGAAGAAATGGCTCAATTCTCAAACCTAATTGTTGATTCTTCTATAGTTGCAGCTTGGATAATCACCTACTTCAGGTATGTGTTGTAACTCAGCTGTTGTGTTTAATCATGACCTTAATCTTGGCAAATTTGGTTTGATATGTGTGTATTCTAATTTTCCTACATTTTAGTCAGAGAAGTACATTTAGTATTCCCAAAATGTTATGGCAAATTCAAAACCTAAATTGTCAAATACCTTTTCACGGGATTAACACCGCACTGTGATTTTTACTTCCCATTTTGAACATTTTGATATAGAATTAGGGATTCTCAACTCTCAAGGAATAGTCCCTATAATGAAAACATGTTTTGTAGTATTTTTTTCAGAGTGGAATTCCAGTTCACTTTTCAAGTAATTTCTGAAGTTCCTGATAACGTTTGTCTCATCTTTATCACGTTTCTCTGATGGCTTTACCACCCCTTGCTTTTCATGATGCAAGTTAATCGTATAAAAAGTCTCCATGAATATGCATTTTTAACCCCAGTGCCAGTGGGCACAAAAATCGAAGTCTAATTCGTATCCGCTGGTCAAGGTAACGAGGCAAGAACTTACCTTTTATTTCAACCGAAGGCAAGAACTTACTAGACCATCCAAACTTGCAATGTTACAACACCACTAAATGTTTAGGGGCAATAATCTACTAGCTGGTCCAATTTAGATAACTCTAGTACAATCTTATAAAACTTTAAAGGCCAACCTGGATAGTTTTCATATATAAGTTCCGGCCTGCTGCTGGCATAAAAGCATTAGTTATTGTCTTCACTTGGCTTGCTAGGCACTAGAATTGTTTTCTTTGGACCACGATTTTCCCATGCGCCATCATCATACTTGGCTCCCCCGATTCCCAAACGTACATGTTTCTAAATGTACCTTCATGCATGCAATTTACTATAGGACCACGTAGGAGTAATCCTGCAAATATCTGGTCAATGAGATCTAATTAAGAAAACCGTCAATAATCTAGTGATGATCTTAAACAAGTCTGGGACGAAGATATGGTCCCATGGAGATGGATCGAGCATGAGCATCACTATATATCGAATGTGCAATGAATTCAGATAGGTTTACCGACAACCTGTTTGTTTTTGCCGACTCGCCTTCTGGATCTGACTCAGGCCCCTAGTTTATGTCTGATAGTATCTTCTTCTTCTACAAGACTTGATGAGAAAAAAATCGACTGGAGCGCATTTGACTGACCGGTCCAAAACCTCTCGTACGTTGCCCATATTATATATCACAACATGGGCCATGTTACGTGGCCCTCTCATAGCCTATTGTAGTTGCGGAAAATCCCACAACTACACCCCTTATGATATTATGTAGATCTAAACATTATTTACCATGAAAATGAAATATGAAAGTGCTAGAAAAGTAAAGAGACGCAAGATTTTTTACATGGTTCGATCAATGTGATCTAAATCCATGGTTATTCATTATAATTGATTTAGTGTTACAAGTGAGACTCCATTAAATATTTTTGTGGAGTTCCATGATTTAGGTGATGATGGAAGATAAAAGAGAAGAAGAAGATAATGATGTTGTCTCTGTGTTACAATATGTTTCCCCTTTACAATATGTCTCTCTCTTCACTGATCTCTCTCCTGGTTTTCATTCCTCTTTTATTACAATGTCTTCTAGCTCCTTGTATAGATAGTTATCCTAGTAGAAGACAACCAAGACTCACATGTATGATCACAGTTGCCTAATTCTTCTTTAGTCTGTCTTATTCGCCAGGTTTTTGGGAAGATGTCACTGTCCTTCGCGTTCTCTGTAGTGTCTTTCACACTGCTTCTTTGGAACTGGTCTTCGTGCTACTTTCATCGCATGGTTGCTTGTTCGCATTCTTTTCTTATCATCGCGTTATTATTCTTTGTCTTGATGTCTGATCATTGTAATGACTTCGTCTTTAGAGTTGTCTTATCTGGGCAAAGTTAAGTTATGCCTTGTGCGATATTTCTCCCCTACACCTATGCAAACACTTACTCCCTTGAAGAGATCGGCAATTCTCTACCAAAAAAACCAATCTCTTTCTCCGAGCACAAGTTGGAGGAGAAGCAATGTCAAGCCGTACCCGCTAGAAACCTAAAGCTGAAGAAGATGGGGGAGGAGAAGCAATGTTAAGCGTTCCCGAAGAGATCTACCTTGAGATCCTTCTTAGGAGATCAAACTCTATGAAACGTTTTGATGAATTATGTGATGATATCGAGCTTGTGGATTATCCGATTTCTGGAGCGAAGTACACATGGAGTAGACCGCCTAAAAAGAAGAGTAGAATTGATCGGTTTTTATTTTCCTTGAATTTGGAGGAGCATTTTCCAAATCTCAACATTAGGCGGCATGCAAGACCTTTTTCGGATCACTTCCCCATCGAATTGTGTTCTATTGTGACGGATTGGGGCGCTTGTCCATTTTGTTTTCAATTATCATGGCTAGAAAACACTAACATCATTCCTTTGATGAGATTAAAAAAGGCATTGCGAATCATTTTGAGGTAGCATTTAAGGAAGTATCTAATCATAGACCGAGAATTAAGAATATGTTCTTAAAGAGTATTGATGAGAATGCGAGAGTTTGGTTGGAGAGACCTTTAAGTGAAGAAAACGATTTATGATTTGGGAGTGGATAGAGCTCCGGGTCTGGACGGCTTCCCGATGAAATTTTATATTGTTGGGTGGGAATTCATTAAAGAAGACTTGATGAAGGTGTTTATGAATCTCTCTCAATTTTCCTCGGCACGGGGGCATGGTTTCGTACAAGTGGACGAATATGAGATTTGTCTTCCTGAGACTATTTTTGAAGCCAAAGATCGCATAGGCCTACGGGACTCTTCCGATCTCAACACACAATTTTCTCCAGCGAGTTGCAAGAGAGCGGAGCAACTCGTTTGGTCCTCGAGCTAATTGGAATATCATGTCGATCTCTGGTTTGACTCGGTTGTTATGCATGTATGCCTCTAAAAAAAGCTCGGATAGGTGGTCGAATGGCCTAACCGACCCTTTTGGAAAATAATTAAACCACATTAGGGCCTCATCTTTTAGGATCGCTGGAAAAAACTTACATATCACAACATCGTAATGGCTCCATTGTGTTAATGTTATGCGATAAGACCTGAGGTGCTCAATCGCATCCCAAGTCCCGCTAAAGGGAGTTGCAAATGCTGGAAGTGAACATTTCCTTGGAGATGTTTGATCCAATAGATTCTCCGATAGAGGAGATTTTCCGGCCTCTTGCATTACTTCTACCAGTTTTTGGCCTCCTTGCCTACCCGTAGCCTCTGTGCACATCGCTTCGAGTTGACAGAGTCGGGCTTGTAATTGATCGTTACTGTGCCTTGTTTCGGCCTTATTCCTTTGTCCTTGCGCTCTTTCAGGCGAGAAGGAAGTTTCTGGGAGGCGATATCTTGATCCTCCTAAGTCCTCATCCGATTGTTCGACATACAATACTATCTTAGAGCGAGTTGACTTTGAAGTCTCCCCTCGTTTGGGGTTTATGACTGCGTGGTTCTCGGCCACGCAGTTGGTTTTAGTTTCATAGTCTTTCTTCTTTTCTCGCTTATGCTTGGGATCGACATCGGACGATCCCTCGGATGGACTCTCCTCCTCGTTTGGGACTCCTCGGCTTCTCTTTAGGAAAGCGATCCTCTGTCTCCTCATTTGAGGTGTCAGGGATATGGACTCGCTCATCATCTTGCAAGTTCTCAAAAGGATTCTCCTCCTTGGGGGTCTCCTCCATGGTAGTGAGTGGCACTTTTTTCTTTGCTTTGCGTTTTAGCCTACGGTTTCTCCTTTCAAGCCTTCTGTTACGTCGTTTTAGCTTTTTTATCCTTTCCTCGTGCGCCTTTTGCGCTTTCAGAATAGCTGCAAGAGTTGCAGTGGTGTCTCCGAGGTCATAAGTGCCATCCTTCTTTGCCTCGTTGTTTATCGTTTTCCTTGGCAATCGATTAAACCCTACTGGTTGAGTTAGATGAATATCGCCCTGTCCTTCGAAGGGATTTTCCTCTTCGTCAGATCTAGAGTTTTCTGTTAACCCTTCCCAATATTGGTTATCGGGCTGTCCCTCTTGATAGACGCATTTATGTGTCTATTTTCATCTCTATTGTATATATTATTAGTACCCATTTTTGTACTTATTATGGTGTTTTATGTCTTTGTAGGTATTTTTAGAGAAATAAGCTCTTGCGACGAAATTGGCTCGTAAAGTGGTGCTTTACACCCCAGGATAGAGTACTAAAGGCACCCCAGAAATGCACCGGAAGCAACCCAGAAATACACCGGAGGAACCCCGAAAAATGTTGAAAACACCTCAGAAAAAAGTGTTAAAGGCACCTACCAAAATTACTAAAGGCACCCTAAAAATGGATAAGGGCACCCCCAAGGCAGCCGAGCTGTTAAAGGCACCCGAGTTTTGGATTCAGGGCACTTCACCTTCATCATTTGAAAATGGATTTTGGCGGGAAATTTCTTTTCTTCACTGGCAGTTGGTTCGATCGATTTTTGATGATGTTATGAAGAGATTAAAGGGCTGATTTCTTATGGGTAGTTGTGATATGACCTAATAAACATGTTTTGGGCTTTAGGTTCGACCGAATTTGGCTGAGTAATCCGCAAGAAGAAAACAGGGAGAAACGAGTATATCACGTGTTGAGAAGATTTTGTGGAAGATTTCGTGGAGATTAGAGCGAGTTTAACATATTTTCAGCGTGCAAGAAGTGTGTGGAGATCAAACAGATGCGTAGAGGAGATAAACAGGGGAAGAATCACGTAAATATCATCCCCGAGTAAAAGAAAATATTTTGGATTTATTAGCGAGATTTTTACGTGTTGATTGATATAAATAGGTCGATTGGGGTCTCACTGTTAGAGAGAGAGTTTAGAGAGAGAGTTGGGAGCAGTTAGGAAGAACCAGAGAGTCGAGAAATCAGGTGGCAGAAAAACTCCATTTTCTGCTGATGTGAAGAACACGAAGAACATTGGACGCACGCAGAACCGTCGTTTTTCAACAGTGACAACGACAACTGTTTGTGGGTCGTATTGCGACAGTGTCAACAACACTTCATTTTTATCGTTCTCTGTAACAGCTCGGTTTGTAACGAACAAAAGTGTTACAAACCCGGTTTTTATCAATTTTTCTCCTATTTCATCATTTGTGAACCATTTTTGAGCATTAATAAAGATGAATTTTGAGCATGTTTCCATGATAATGATGAGCTAATTCTCGCGTAATCAAGGCACGGAGGAAGCTATTTATGCATGAATAATTGGTAACTATTCTATTTTTCTCTAATTTGTATTTTATAATTCACTCAATCACTACTTTGTAGAATTTTAATTGTTTGCATAATTTTTCCTAATTGGTTGTGATTCAATTAGATAGGTCATGCTTTGGTTAGATAATCTATGCATAAGGGATACAATTAATGTTTGAGAATATGCTTGATAATTTGTGAATTAAGAAAAAGAAATTTTAAAAATAATTAGAGTTTTGGAATCTTTATCATCATTTATTCATGTGTAATAGTGGAATCTAGTGTCTTGGTTATTTTCACTCTAAAAAAACAAATTTGGATTAAAATTTTCTCTACTTTTAGTTTAAATAAATCTAGCTTTCACAAGTCTTACGAACTCATTCTTACCACTATCTAAAATTTCATCACCTCTCCTGGGAGTACATCGTTCTGCATAGTTTCACCTAGCTCCATTTCGTCTAGCCCTTCGGGTTGGACTCCACCAGTTTCACCTTGGCTCGTGCGAGCAGATCGTCTCATCACCATCGCCTTACCTGCGATATATGCAATAATGCTTAATTTGTCTTTTCTTTCAGAAGAGTAGGACCCTAAATTTGCAAGTCATGTGCAATTACTAAGTCATAGTTAAGACTGAACATTTTAGTACATGAATACTTTCCAGTAAAATTTGGAGACATGTGAAGATGTCAAAACATTCCCCACTTGCATAAAGATTTAGTTATGGAAAAAAGGTGTTTTGTTTGTCTTTTTTTCGAGAAAACTACCTCCTTCTACACGTCATACCTTTACTGGAAAAAACCAAGTTATGACGATTTAGCACGTTTTCCCATTTTATGAAAAATTTCTCAACATCTTTAAACTTTTGATTTTGAACAAACTTTGAGTTTGATGAATGATTATGTACTCATGGACCTTTCCCCTTGACTTAGAGTTAGATTTCTAAGAAGAAGATTGTGGATCGTCTTGAGTTTCTTAAAAGATGAAAAACATCATGAATAACTCGTCTTTTCAACTTTCATATGATGATATTTTCCCTTATGAAGTTTACTGACTTAAACTTCTTCCCATCCCTTTTATGGAGGAGATCGTTTGAGTGCTGTTTTTAAAGTGTTTAAAGCTCCATTTTCACTTCGATCTTCAACTCTCCTGAGCATCTTGAGGAAGATATAAGAAATCTTAAGAGAACGAAAATCTTAAAGAAAATTTATGAAAAAGATGTAGATCTGATGATTCTGAGGCTCTTCAGGACTTCACTGATCGTATGGATCGTGCTGCGTCCGAGATCTACTCGTGAATCTTACAGAAAACTATGTAGTGGTATGAAAACCACTTCTCTTTGAGAGATTATGAAAAAACTATAGAGTTGTTGCTAGGTAGGTAGATTAAATCTTCATACCTCCCTGTTTCTGGCGCCAAAATGTAACTGCATCTTTTCTGATGGCTACACCCAAGTAGATCTAAAGACTATAAAACTACTAACATTCAATATTCAAAGATAAACAAGATATAAAGAACATGAAAAGTAAAGATTGACACAAGCATATAACGTGTTTCAGCCATGAGGACCTATGTCCACGGGAAAGAAGATGGTTTCTTTATTTATTAAGGTCTTACCCTTGAAAGAGTTACAAATATCACTTAGATTTCTCACTCTCTCTTTCTCTAAGTCTCTCTCTGGAATTCTCTGTAGAAAGACCATCTAACATTACATATCCATTTCATTCTACATGAATTGGTATTTATAGTCAAACTAGACTCGTGAAGGTATGGCCTGGTCTCGCTGAGTTGGTGGAGCTATCGTACATCTTCTCATTACTTCGGACGAGCTCTATACTATCCCTTGTGATACTATGCTCGGTTCTCCTTTCGAGTTATCTCTCTTCATACGTCATCGTGCTACTCCTCCTAGGGGATCTCATATTGCACCATCTTTGAGTCATAATATAGATCGCCTGAGCCTTCTGATACGATGTAGATTCGTCCACGTCTCTTCTGATCCTTCATTAAATGCATTCCTTCTTTTTAGACTTGACCGTCTGAGTTAATTAGACCACTCCTCACACGTGTCATTCATGTAGTGTTGTAGCAGGCATCTCGAATAAGACGAAATCACCTTTTAGAGTATGATTCGATACTTCTATCTCATCACCTTATTACGAAACCATCCCTTGAGATGTTGACACGTGGCGATCGGGTATTTTACCCTCACAAACAGAGGATCGTTTTCCCAAGGGATGAAGAGTAGTTCTAAACGAGGAGGATAGTCCGTCCATGGGGTCGTCAGATGTCGATCCAAAACATAAACGAGAAAAGAAAAAGAACGACGAAACTAAAACCCACCGCGCGGCCGAGAACCACGCAATAATAAATCCCAAACGAGGGGAGACTTCAAATTCGACTCGTTCTAAGATAGTGTCGTATGTCGAACAATCGGATGAGGACTCAGGGCGATCAAGATATCGCCGCCCAGAAGCTTCTTTCTCGCCCGAAAGAGCGCAAGGGCGAAGGAAGAAGGCCGAAACGAGGCATGTCGACAATCAGTTACAATCCCGACTCTGCCAACTCGAAGCGATGTGCTACAGGAAGACAAGGAGGCCAAAAGTTGGCAGAAGTAATGCAGGAGGTGATAGACGAATTTATGTGTCTATTTTCATCTCTTTTATGTATAGTGTTAGAACCCATTTTTGTACTAATTTTGGTATTTTATCCCTTGTAGGTGTTTTTTGAAAGATGGGCTTTTGCGGCGAATTTGGCTCAAAAAGTGGTTTTTGCACTCATGGGAAAAAATTACTAAGGGGCACCCAAATTACTAAGGGGTGACCACTTGCTATTCGCACTCCTGCTCTGGATAAGGGGAGGTCACCCCCTTCATTTTGAAAACGAAAAAGGCGGGAAAATTCTCATCACCTGCGTGATTCTCTGGATCGATTTTTGGATGAGATTTTTGAGGAGTTTGTCTTGGATTTTAACTTGCATCAATCGTGTACGATAAAATAGGGTTGGTAACACTAATTGAATCGAGAAAAGAGGAGTTTTACACGTGACTTCAGTAAACAGGGAGGGATATCGTTCATCTCGACAAAACAGGGATTTTTTCTGATATAGTTGGAAGTTACGCGTAGTTAAGGGAAGATATGTCTTATAGGATTCTTTTCAGAAGATTTGGGAAGGTTGGAAACATCTAAAACGCGTAAAAGAAAAGAAGAAAGGCCGAGACTTTTGCTAAAAGAAAACATAGAATATTTGTGGATTAACTCGAGAAATTTTGTGTCTGGTGGCTATATATAGGTTGATTCGAGTCATATTTAGGGGTACGAACAATTTGGGAGAGTTGGGAGAAGTTTAGATCCTTAGAGAAGCGAAAAAAAATCAACTGAAGTCGATACAGAAACTTTTCTTCTGCTGCGAAGAAGAAGAACACGAAGAACATAAGACCCACAGAGTCAGTCGCAGAGGCAGACTTATTTTCAGTGACAACGAGGTACGGTCGCATCTTCCTGCAGTCACCGAAGCCCTTCAGCAACGACTCAGACGTCTGTTTTAGACCTTTAGCAACTACAGAATCCGCTGTTTTAACACTTTTCTCCGTTTTAATCAACTTTTGAGCCATAAACATGTATTTTGAGATTATGATTAATATGAGGAGCTAAACCCCATTGCTGAGGCGATAGAGGAAGCTATTTTTCCAACAAAAAGTGGTATATTCTATTTTATTTATTTTATGATTATTTGCCTTGATTGAAAATTGTTTGAGTGATTTTTATTGAGCAATTGTTATTTCTTTTGATAGAGCATTCTTGGACCTAGGTTTTTGATGTTTTATGCTTCGGACTTACACTTGTTATTTTGAAAATCTACATTTTGCAATAGTTTAGAATCAAATTGAACGAGAAAATTGCATGAATATAAATACTAGATTAAATCACTTTGAACTTGGAAAAATAGTGGAATCTTAGCCTCAGTGTTCTTTTAATATTGATATCAACTTTGTCAGTGTTTGCTATAATTTTTAGTGATTTTTCTATTTAGTTTTGAATTTAAGTCTAAAGTTATCCTTCACAAGTTCGAGAATCGAATCCCTCTTTTTACTACAACTACAAAACACATAAAGTTTTGGCGCCGCCGACGCGGACTTGTTTTTAGGGTTTTAGATTTATTTTTATTTTTAGTTTTTTATTTTAATTATTTTTGTTCTTTTTTTACTGGTTTGGTTTTTTTTTTTATTCTTTTCAGATTTGGAGTGGGGCTAAAAGGAAAGGAAAAAGTGCTATAAGAGGAAAGCATCGCCCAAAAAGGAAGGAAAAGAGGAATCCAAAGGAGTGAAGAAGAAGAATTTTTTTTTAGTTATTTTTTTTATTTTTTTTTAGATTTTTTTTATTTTTAGAAATTGTAATTAAGGTTTTTTTTTTGTTTTTTTTTATTTTTGGGACATTGGACATTATTTTATTTTTATTTTTATTTTTTATATACCCTACGGAAGGGTATCCTTAAATATATAAACTGTTTGCAGGGAAGGACGACGATTACGATATCGTCTCGGCCCCTCGGGTTCGCACATTGACACAGGAGTCAGTGGCCCGAGTCGACTACAGCGGTTCTTCGCCCGTCTGGTACGGGAGGTAAACTTTTAAACACCCGCGAATCCCCTGTCAGCGGGTTTACTGTCTTCCTTAAGGTGCATATATATTGAGGAATTGAATACAGACATTTATTTTCCTAGTAAAGGGCAAGGCCTGGCCATATAAGATAAGAGTTCGGATTTCATCACCGTTCTCTTCTTGCCCGCTTTAGGAAAACGATACCAAACGCGATCCCAAGCTTAAAATATTGACTAGAACGAGACCGATAGGGTAACGAGCTTATAGGAAAGTCGTTCAAAAGGATCGTATTGGGTATCTTGTTAGCCTAACTCAAAGTTCAGGAAGATTACTAATGTGAATTTTAGTTGTAGTGAAAGTGGTGAGTAAAGTTCGTTCAACTCGGGCTTGTGAAGGATTTTTGAGAATTAAATAAAATTGTTTCAACAATAATAAGAAAATACCGAGACTCTGGATTCCACCATTGACCAATTAATTGATAAACTCTAATCAATATTCATGCAATATTCTTCTTTAAAGTGATTCTAATATTTGCCTCTAATATATTATTGAAGTAGTAGTTGTTATCACAAAGCAAGAAACATCAAAAGTTTTAAAACCTAGCATGTTCCATCAAAACAACTCACAACTACTCAATAAAAATCAATTTTTCTTTTAAGTTCTATGCAAATAATCATGTAAAATAATTGCAATAAATAATTAAAATAGAACTATACCACTTGTCATGGAACAATGGCTTCCTCCGTCGCCTCGGCTAAGGGGTTTAGCTCCTCATATTAATCGTGTTCTCAAAATACATCTTTGGTGTTCAAAAGTTGATTACAAGAGAGAAAAGGGTATACTGTAGTCGCTGAAAGTCTAATACAGCGGACGGAATCGTTGCTGAAGAGCTTCGGTGACTGCAGGATGATGCGACCGTAACTCGTTGTCACTGAAAATAAGTCTGCCTCTGCAACTTACTTTTTCCGCTGTTCTGTGTTCTTCGTCTTCTCCGGCAACAGCAGCAGCAGCAGAACCCGATCCTCTTCTAATAATTTTTCTGGCTTCTCTAAGGCTCTAAACTTTCCCCTAAGGTCTTGGCTACCTTCCTAGGACTCGAACCAACCCTTTTATACATAGTAGAGCAAAGAAAATTCGAGAATAACTTTGGTTTTTTCCTCCACAGCAAGTTGCGATATTTCTTTTTTTTCTTCTGTTTCACGTGTTCTCAGCTGTCCAAACTCCTCACGTGATATAAACAAATCTCTAAGAAGAGTTTCCTTCCTCTTATTCATGTAAGTTTCCAAAAATAAACCAAGATACTTTCCCAAAATAAACCGTGATATTGTTAACCTTTTTTCGCTTCCAATTCGAGTTCTAGCCACTTTGGATCCATTCCAACACCCTTACCTCGCCTGTTAAGTCCATAGGAACAAACCCAATCAAATTCAGCCCTTTAATCTCCCTAAAAATCGATCAACAATCCATCCACAAAATCGTCTGTTTTCTTAAAATTTTCCCGCCATTTTTCTGTTTTTGAAAACGTGAAGAAATGTGACCTCCCCCTATCCAGTCCCGGTCTGTACTTAGCAGCTGCTTGGAAATGGGTTACCCCTTATCCAAAATGAGAGTCCGAATAGCAAATGTCCTCCCAGGAGCCTTTAACAACTTTTCGAGCCAATTTTGCCGCAAAAGCCTATTTTTCCAAAAACACCTACAAGGGATAAAATACCAAAATTAGTACAAAAATGGGTACTAACACTATACATAAAAGAGATGAAAATAGACACATAAATGCGTCTATCAATTAATGTAAGTCGATTAGAGCCGCCTTGTAACCCATGGAAGCGTTGCCAAAGAGGTGGGGGTATCAAAGCTCATCTGAGCTTCTCCTACTTCTCTTCGACTTACTTTATTCGGATCGTCCTACAAGGTTTGCTAAAATTGTACCCAGCTGCCTCTTGGAAGAGTATAAGCTGGTCTAGAAACACTCTAAGTGGATCCATCATGCTTTTTGTTTGCTAGAAATCAATAGGGTTGATTTGGTTGAGTCGTCCTTGTTTTGCGATTGCTTACCCTTCCAATTTAGGAAATTCGTGTGTATGCATGGACGTATGAGAGACGCCCTAGGTAGATTTGTTAAAGAAAAACCTAGCAGTTCAAAGCGTCTCGATTACCTTGACCTAGAAGGTCCGATTTTCGGAGAGTCCTGTTTTGAACGTACTCCTTTTACTGAGGAGAGAATCCCCAATACTCCGATAGCACCAGAAATGGCTACTTTGAAAGCTTTGTTGAATCCGACTAGGACCACTCGTCCCTCGTGTATTAAGTTAGCTGACAGAAGCCAATTATGAGCTTAGACCTGGGACCATACAGATGCTCCCAATCTTTTTAGGGAAAGAAAATGAAAACCCTTATTTCCATGTTAGGGATTTTGAAGAAATTTGCAGTACCCTAAGAATTAGAGGCTTAGATGATGATGCTTTGAAACTTAGGTTATTTCCCTTTTCCCTGAAAGATAAAGCCAAATCGTGGCTGTATAGTTTGACTTATGAGTCAATCGAAACATATGAACAACTTACATCTGCCTTTTTAAATAAGTTTTTCCCTAGGCATAAAACATCGTCTATTAGGACGCAAATCTGCACATTTTCACAACAAGAGGGAGAATCTTTGTATAGGTATTTGGAAAGGTTCAATGATTTGTTAACACAATGTCCTCACCATGGTTTAGATAAGGTTATGCTAGTTCAGATCCTTTATGAGGGTTTAGATTATTCCACAATATCCACGGTTGAAGCTCTGTGTCCAGGTGGGTTTGAGAACCAAACTGTTGATGCGGCGATGACATTTCTGAATGAAATCGCCGAAAAGACCTAACAATGGGAAAATAGTAGGGAACCCCAGAAAACAATTCTTCTAAGCAGAGGAAACGTTAATAGGGTAGAAAGAGGCTATGAATCAGATGCCAAGATTGCAGCGATAGCTAAAAGGTTAGAAGCTCTAGAAGTGGGTCACACTAGTGGTAGATTGGAGCCTTTTTGGGAAGGCCAGAATAATAAAGAGCAAGCCAATGCTCTTTATAATAACACTAGACTCGATAATCGTCAGAAATTTGACCCATATTCAGAAACCTATAATCCGGGGTGGACAAACCATCCTAACCTTTCATGGTCTAAGGGCCAGAATCAAGGTCAGTTTAGTAATTCTAATGCTCCCCCAGGTTTTAGTTATACAAAGAATCCTTCGGGACAGGCTCAATTTCAGAATCAGTCAGATAAGAAAATATTAAGCCTAGAGGAGTCTCTCGTTTTGTTAACTCAACAAACTGCAAAATTTCAGCAATCAGTAGAACAAAGTCTACAAGCTAGTAACAAGATAGGACAAGAAAATAGTCAGGCTATTTCCGAGTTAAAAACCCAGGTAAGTCTGATAAATGAGTCTTTGAGAGAAAAAGGTAGGTTTCCTAGTCAAACACAACCCAACCGTAGAGGAGTTCATGAAGTAGGTACAAAATCATCGAATCAATTGAATGCTATTAGAACCCTTAGGAGTGGTAGAATTGTAGACAATGGAGTAACCATGCCTGATAGTGGACATACTGTAGTTCACCCCTCAGGACCACCCATAGTTGAGGAGACCGATAAAGTTTCTGATGATATTAATTCGGTACCTGGGAGGTCTGATTCTGTGCCTAGAGCCCCGTTTCCCCAGCTATTAGTACCAACAAAAAAGGAATCGAACTTTAATGACATATTGGAGGTTTTTAAGCAAGTTACCATAAACCTTCCTTTATTAGATGCAATTAGGCAAATTCCTGCTTATGCCAAGTTCCTTAAGGATATGTGTACGCGAAAGCGAAAACTTAGCGTCCATAAGAAAGCCTTTTTAGCTAGTCACGTAAGTTCAATCATTCAGAACACCACAACTCCAAAGTACAAAGACCCAGGATCCCCTACCATTGCTTGTACAATAGGTAAATTCCGGGTAGAAAAAGCTTTACTTGACTTAGGAGCCAGTGTGAACTTACTGTCGTACCATGTGTATTTACAGCTAGGACTTGGTGAAATGAAACCTACTCAGATGACACTGCAGTTAGCTGATAGGTCCGTTAAAATTCCTCGAGGTGTTATCGAGGATGTTCTTATTGAGGTCGACAAGTTTATTTATCCAGTGGATTTTGTTGTGCTAGATACCCAACCTGTCCC
>JAJJMB010010543.1:516336-614134 GCA_023531105.1 Papaver atlanticum | reverse complement strand
GCGGGAAAATTCTCATCACCTGCGTGATTCTCTGGATCGATTTTTTGATTAGATTTTTGAGGAGTTTGTCTTGGATTTTAGCTGGCATCAATCGTGTACGATAAAACAGGGTTGGTAACACTAATTGAATCGAGAAAAGAGGAGTTTTACACGTGACTTCAGTAAACAGGGAGGGATATCGTTCATCTCGACAAAACAGGGATTTTTTCTGATATAGTTGGAAGTTACGCGTAGTTAAGGGAAGATATGTCTTATAGGATTCTTTTCAGAAGATTTGGGAAGATTGGAAACATCTAAAACGCGTAAAAGAAAAGAAGAAAGGCCGAGACTTTTGCTAAAAGAAAACAGAGAATATTTGTGGATTAACTCGAGAAATTTTTTGTCTGGTGGCTATATATAGGTTGATTCGAGTCATATTTAGGGGTACGAACAATTTGGGAGAGTTGGGAGAAGTTTAGAGCCTTAGAGAAGCGGAAAAGAATCAACTGAAGTCGATACAGAAACTTTTCTGCTGCTGCGAAGAAAAAGAACACAAAGAACATAAGACCCATAGAGTCAGTCGCAGAGGCAGACTTATTTTCAGTGACAACGAGGTACGGTCGCATCTTCCTGCAGTCACAGAAGCCCTTCAGCAACGACTCAGACGTCTGTTTTAGACCTTCAGCAACTACAAAATCCGCTGTTTTAACACTTTTCTCCCTTTTAATCAACTTTTTAGCCATAAACATGTATTTTGAGATTATGATTAATATGAGGAGCTAAACCCCATTGCTGAGGCGATAGATGAAGCTATTTTTCCAACAAAAAGTGGTATATTCTATTTTATTTATTTTATGATTATTTTCCTTGATTTAAAATTGTTTGAGTGATTTTTATTGAGCAATTGTTATTTCTTTTGATATAGCATTCTTGGACCTAGGTTTTTGATGTTTTATGCTTCGGACTTACACTTGTTATTTTGAAAATCTACATGTTGCAATAGTTTAGAATCAAATTGAACGAGAAAATTGCATGAATATAAATACTAGATTAAATCACTTTGAACTTGGAAAAATAGTGGAATCTTAGCCTCAGTGTTCTTTTAATATTGATATCAACTTTGTCAGTGTTTGCTATAATTTTTAGTGATTTTTCTATTTAGTTTTGAATTTAAGTCTAAAGTTATCCTTCACAAGTTCGAGAATCGAATCCCTCTTTTTACTACAACTACAAAACTCATAAGGAGGTTGGACAATCTCCCCTATCGGATAGTCTATTGGCCCAACCATTTCCAAGGAAATGCTCACTCCCAACATTCGCAACTCCCTTCAATGGGAACGGGGATGTGATTGAACATCTGAGGTCTTACCGCATGACATTGACACAATGGAGTCACTACGATGTCGTTATGTGTAAATTCTTTCCACCCAGTCTAAAAGATGAAGCCCTAATGTGGTTCAATAATTTTCCGAAAGAATCGGTTAAGTCATTCGACCATTTATCCGAACTATTTTTAGAGGCGTACATGCACAATAGCCGAGTCAAACAAGAGATCAACATGATATTCCAATTAGCTCGATGGCGAAACGATTCACTCCACTCTCTCTTGACTCGCTGGAGAAAATTGTGCACCGAGATCGGAAGAGTTCCATAGACCTACGCGATCTTGGGCTCCAAAAACAGTCTAAGGAAAACAGACCCCATATTTGTCCGCATGTACGAAACCATTCCCTCATGCCTAAGGAAAACTGAAAGAAATTCAAGAGGACTATATAGCCCTTGAAGAACTCCAAGACGGGCCCTACGACAAGTTGGTCAAAGGAAATAATAGAGGAGAAAATTTGATAGAACCACAGAACCCTCAGACACAAGTCCGAGAAACAGGGCGGTCCAACAAAGGATCCTCACAGTTCGATAAACATCGAAATTGAGGATGGAGAGGGCGAGACCAAGCCCAACAAAAGAAGGGAAAATTTGTAGACCACCCATTCTACACGAAGCTAAATACCCCTATATCCGAAATCTTAAAGAAGATTGACGGAAAATGTAAGATCACTTACCCATGGAACAGAGGACAACAACCCGAGCATGCTAAGAACAGTACAAATTTCTGTGAATTCCACCAGTTCTATAATCACCCGACAGAATTGTGCAGAGATCTGAAGAAAATAGTGCAGGACATGATTGATGAAGGTAAACTCAAGGAATACATCGCACAACCAGCGACCCAACCATTTACGGGGCCACCCGTACATCGTGTGGAAATTCCTCGCGAGGCACAATATTTGGGATGCAATACGATATAGCACTCGGTTGTCATTGCTCCCACACCTGAAGGAAGTATCACAAGATGAATTCACAAGCGAAACTTCGAGGGTGACGAATTTTTCAGTATGGAAAAAGAGCCTCTGGTGGAGGAGTGGATGAAACAACCTATCATCTTTTCAGCCTCTGAAGCACCTGATGGAAGACGGAACTACAATGATTCACTGGTAGTCACGATGGCTATCGCGCTCCCCGAACACGAGGGCGAGGAAGATAAGCCAAAGGCACTACCATGGGCAATGCCTAAGATAATGATCGACGACGGAAGTTCTGTCAAAATCTTATTTTACGAAACATTCAAACCAATGGGCCTGAGAGACGAATGCCTAATACCATCTACATATAATATATTTGGCTTCAATGTCATCAACCCGCCCAAGGGGCGAGGTAACTCTAGAGGTCCGCGTGGGGAAAATTCTCACCTTAATTACATTCTGTTTAGTGGACGTACTTTCACCATGCACAACCATTATGGGGTGATCCTGGGTCCACGGGATTAAAGGGGTCGCATCAACTTATCACTCAATACTAAGGTTTCCAACACCCGATGGGATCGCAGAGATAATCGGAGACTCTAGCGAGTCAAAATACTGTTATAATATGGACGTACAGAATGGCGAGAATAAGGTAAATTCCCCAAAGGCGAAGAAGAAAAGAGCCAAAAGTGCCAAGAACCAAGAAGAAATCGATGCTTACATAGCAGAAACAAACGAAGCAAGGCGCTCGGACAAGGTGCCAGCCTCAGAAAATGTGCTTATCTTGGACTCATTTATGGAGCCGTTATTGCAATTAAAGAACCTCTTTGATATTTGAGAGCTTAGGTCAAACTTCTCGGCCTCGGAACCTACAAATGAGGTAAACATTAGAACACCCGAAAACCTGGGTATGGTTAAGATCGGAACACTCCTCGACAAAGAGGAGGAAAAAAAACTAATGCAAGTATTAAAAGAATATTCTGATGTATGTGCACGACGCATGAAGGACATGCCTGGGATAGATCCCGAGGTTTGTTGCCATCACTTGAAAATCAACCCAAAGCATAAGCCTATGAGGCAAAAAATGCGAAAGGTGGCACCAGAGTATCATGAAGCAATTCAGAAAGAATTGAAGAAAATGGAGGCATCAGGTGTCATCCGTGAAGTACAGTATCCGATATGGATATCTAACATGGTGATAGTCCCAAAGAAAAATAGAGGAGTACGAATCTGTATTGATTTCAGTAATCTTAATAAAGCCTGCCCGAAGGACAGCTTTCCACTCCCCAATATCGATTAGCTTGTAGAAGCAACGTCTGGATACGGATTGTTATCTCTAATGGATAGATATTCGGGCTACAACCAAATCCCCCTCGCCGAGGAAGATCAAGAGCATATTTCTTTCTTCACTCTCCGAGGTCTATACTGTTACACTAAGATGCCGTTCAAACTAAAAAACACCGACGCGACTTACTAGAGAATGGTAGAAAAAATGTTTGACAGTTGGATACACAAGACCTTAGAGGTATACGTGGAAGATATGCTCATCAAGAGTAAATCCCACAAGACCATGCTAACGATCTCAAAGAAATTTTCGAACAAATGAGGAAATTCAATATAAAAATTAACCCAGAAAAATATGCTTTTGGGGTAACCTCGGGAAAATTCTTGGGATACTTGGTCACTAGTCGACCCGTCCAAGGTGCAAGCCATACTAGAGATGCCCTCGCTTGCAACAGTTAAAGACGAGCAGAGGCTAAATGGTCGGCTAGCAGCCCTAGGAAGGTTTATAGCTAGATCGTCCGACAAATGTAAGGATTTATTCAACACTCTAAAAAATGCAGAACAATTCTCATGGAGCACTGAGTGCGAAGAAGCTTTCCAAAAGATTAAAGAACATCTGGCCACTTTGCCGATCCTACAGAAGCTCGATACAGGCGAAGACCGTACCTTTATATCTACCTATCGGCGACTAACACTTCAATCAGTGCGGTACTAACTCGCATAGAAAAAGAAGTGGAAAAGCTTATTTACTTCATAAGTAAGACTCTGACATCTACAGAGAAGAACTACTCTAAAATTGAGAAAATCGTGTATTCCTTGGTTTACGCGACGCAGAAGTTGCAAACATATTTTCATGCACACACTGTGACAGTCATTACAAAAGCTCCAATAGAATCTGTTCTAGACCATGCCGATAGAGCAAGAAGAATCTCCAAATTGGGAGCCCAAATAAAGCAGTTCGGGGTAAATCAAACCCAAACTGCAATAAAAACCCAAGTTGTGGCGGACTTGTTAGCAGACTTTCCTCTAGACTATACCGATGAGATTGAAAAAATCCCGGGGATGGATGACGAACTAGAAGATCAACCCGAACTGCTTCACTCGGAAAACCCGAGGCGTTGGGAAGTCTTCATGGACGGATCATGTAACTCGGAAGGATTAGGTATCGGAATGGTATTCACGACTCCGACAGGCCGAAGGATCGTCTATAGCCTGAGGTTAGAGTTCCCATACACGAATAACATAACCGAGTACGAGGCGGTTATACATGCTCTCCAAGTAATAATCGCTTTCGGTATCATGAAGTGAGACTCATAAGCGACTCACAGCTTGTTGATAGACGCATTTATGTGTCTATTTTCATCTTTATTGTGTATATTGTTAGTACCCATTTTTGTACTTATTATGGTGTTTTATGTGTTTGTAGGTATTTTTGGGAAATAAACATTTTTAGAGAAATCGACTCGAAAAGTTGATAAATGCAACCCGAAGGACACCTGTTATGCGGACTCCAGCAACGGATAAGGTGCGACCACTGGATAAGGGGTAACCTTTCCCATTCACGTTCAAATTCTGTTTTTGGCGGGAAACCAAAAACGTAAAGCATGTTTCCTGGAAATTTTGGTGAAGGATTTTTGAAGGTGTTTGAGGTCGACTAAACCTCTGATTTTCATAGGATAGACTCCTTATGGGTCTAGGAATCTAATATTGGTGTTGAAATTGATTAAACTGGGCTCAATCGATGGATTTTCATCACAATAGCAAAATATGGAAAGTCACGTGTGTGACCTGTTTTAGGAAATTTTAGAGAGATTTAAGTGTTATAAACCTTCCTAAAAATTTGTATCTATCTAAGGAAGAGTTTAGAATCAAAAGGAAAGATCAGAAACGTGTAGAAATTCTAAAACAAGAAATTGCCGCAACTTTGCCGTGAAGAGAAAGGAAGAGATTTTGGAAGATTTTGGAGAGATTTAATCGGTCTTTTTGATATAAATAGATTGGTTGGGTCATATAGAAGGGGTGTCGAAAGTAAGGGGAAGTTTAGAACACGACAGAGCCGAGAAATCAAAGGTGCAGGAAACCGGGTTCTGCTACTGCTGCTGCTGAAGAACACGAAGAACATTGACCCACACCGAACATTCGCAAAGAAGTATCGTTCTTCAACAGCAGAACACAGTTATCGTTTATAAACAACACCCGATTGTAACGGTGATTTCTGTAACGACCATTAAGTGTTGCAGATTCGCTGTATTATTGTTTCTCTTCAATAAAAACACTATTTGAGCCATGACTTATTCTTTTGATCATGTTTTTACCATGAGGAGATAAACCCCTTAGTCGAGGCAACGAAGGAAGCCATTGTTCCATGAAAAGTGGTATATTTCTATTTTAATTATTTTTTGCAATCTTTTACATGATTATTTGCATAGAACTAATATTGAAAAATTGATTTTTATTGAGTGATTGTGATTTGTTTTGATGGAGCATGCTTAGTTTTAAACTTTTGATGTTTCATGCTTGATGTTTACAATTATTACTTCAAAAATCTATTAGAGGCAATACATTATCATCACTTTAAAAGCAAGGAATTGTATGAATATTGATTAGATTGAATCACTTAATTGGTTAATGGTGGAATCCAAAGTCTCGGTGTCTTTTTTATAATTTTGATACAACTTTATTTGAGTTATCGAGTTTAATTTAAGTCTAAAAAATCCTTCACAAGTTCGAGAAACGAATCTCTTTTTACCACTATCTACAAAGAAAATCACTTGTCATACGACAAATAGATGGGATATATTAGGCTTCAGATGCATGTTTGTAGTGATATCTTCAGCTCGCCAAACATTATATCGAGCAGATACCTAACATCACATTCCGGCACCTATGCAGGAATAACAATAGACATGCAGATGCTCTAGCTTTTCTTGCCTCCATGACGACAGATCCAGAAGCTACAACTGTAAGAATTGAAAGGGTACTACTCCCCTCCATACCCATAGAAGGAGATATGGAAATTATTAATGTATATGCAAGCCAACAAGCTTTACCCGAGGACGATTGGAGAACCCCGATCATAAAATACCTAGCCAATGGCGATCTTCCAAGCGACCAGAAGCTTGCACACAATGTGATATAACGATCAGGAAACTACCAACTTAGGGAGGGCATACTATATCGGCAGTCATACTTGGGACCCTTATTTAGATGTCTTTTCTTTGTTGAAGGCCAATAAATATTAAAAGAAATACATTATGGTTACGCGGGAAACATAGCGGGGACAGATCCCTAGCTCACAAAGCCAGATTACAAGGATATTTCTTGCCTCGCATGAACGAAGACTCAAAGAAAATGGCGAAACTATGCTTAGAATACCAAAAATTTGGTAAGCGAAGGCATGCTCCTTCAATGGATTTAAAATCTGTACTAAGACCTTGGCCATTCGCCAAGTGGGGAGTCGACATCGTTGAGCCCCTACGAGCTGGTACAGGACAGTGGAAATACTTGATCGTTGTCACGGACTATTTCACAAAATGGGTAGAGGCCTTAGCCCTCAGGCACATTAGAGACCATGATGTCTTTAAATTTCTTTTTGAGCACATCATATGTCGCTTCGGTATCCCAGCTGCCATCGTCACAGACAATGGAGCCCAACTCCGAGGGAAAAATATCGATCTTTTCTTTAACTGCTTCAAGATCAGGATGAACAAACCCACACCTATTTACCCCGAGAGTAATGGACAGGCAGAGGCCACCAACAAAACTATCGCCAATATTCTAAGAAATAAGTTGGATGGACATGGGGATAGCTGATTTGAACAACTACACAATGTTCTATGGGCCTATCGGACCACCCGAAGAGAGGCTACAGGGATGACACCCTTCGCTCTAACATATGGTACAAAAGCGATCATACCAACTGAAGCGATGATCCCAACAACTAAGACCGAGTCTTGGGAAAAGAACCTAACCTCGTACATAATACTCGCTAAGCTAGACGATCTCGAGGAAAACCGAGAAATAGCTCTTCAAAGGATAGAAAATTACTATCGGAAGTTAGCCCGAGAATATAACAAACGTGTTCATCAGAGGCAGTTTAGCCCATGCGATAAAGTCTGGCGCGAGATCCCGCCGTATCAGTGCGAGTCAGGAAAATTTGAACCTATATGGGAAGGCCCACTCACAGTCATTGCTAAGGTAGGCGAGGGAGCATACAATTTTCTCAAACCCAATGGCGAAGAATTAGAACGCCCATGGAATATTAAGTACCTCAAACAATATAATACTAAACAGCCTATCGTTTAGAAGGTCAAATTATGAAAATATGGTTTGAATCCCTACTTGTAAAAGGTCATGAAACCTTTTGTGCGCTCGCTACTTATCTACTTTGATTGTTTCTTTCTCTTTTATTATTATTTTGTTTGATTACTAGTTTACCTATGATTTTCTATGTCAATTTTTTTTTACTTTTTCATTTTTTGCACTTGCATGTATAATAATCATTCCATAATTGCATCATAATCAAATCCTATCAAGACTATGGCACGGTGATAGCCACACCTTCCATTCTACAACGAATGATGCGGGTAAAACACCTAAGCTTCCCAAGACGGACACAGACCTAAGGCAATGTCATCTAGCCGAGTGAAGCAAGATGAAGCGGGGGACACCCTAAGCTACCTAAGACGGAAATATACCTAAGGAAATACCATCACGATCATGAAATCGGATGATGTCCTGCCATAACAAGAGATATCCATAATCAGGGTACTCGCCTTTGGCTAAGGTAAGAATCACTTGACCGAGATATTTCCCTCCAAACAATGGTTAAAAAACCAAGTGACTAAAACACCTGATCACCTGAACCTAGGGGCCAAGTGTAACCTAAACTGGACACTATCAAAAAGCGAAGTCCTTAAAGGCACAAAACTAAGGTGAGAAGGGAAGTGTGCTATACTTAAAACCCAACACCGTAAGAGATGCCCTATCCAATTAAGGAACTGATCACTCTTTGGCTTTGTCACCCATGGTTGGACCGCTAGTATGCACAACAGTTACCCTCAGAGTCAATAAAAATAAGAATAATACATGGAACACTTAAACAACAGAAGTTATCGTGCATATTACTACGTAGTTTAGTAAAGAGTATCAGTAGCCTCCCACATATGAGGACTTACCAAAAAATGGTTAGCAAAATAATGCGTCCAAAACAGAAGAGGACTTGGTTAAACATACCAACTAATCAAACCATTTAAACATTTCCTCAGAAAAAACACGAGGACTTGCCAATCAGAGCAATATTTTTTAGAAACCACCTCAGAAACCAGCACGAGGCTTAACCAAAAAAAAAAGAATAAAGAATAAAGAGATCTTAAAAAGTAAGGCATACGCGAGCAAGCAAATTGATGAACTTAAGCTTGACCATCACCAGGAGCATCCTGCTCGGTATCTATCCGATACTCACCCTCGGAAGTATCAAGAGCAACATGCTCGGACTCAAGCTCAGCAGGTTCGGTCGGAACCACAACATTGGCTGCATCAATTGCAGCAACCCTTTGACGCTCACGCAGAATGGCATCCTTACATGCATTGGTTATCTTGACCTTGTACTCAGCATGAAGATTGCTCATCTTCTTTTGCTTGTCAGCATGTTCAGCCTCCAATTCATCATCATGGCGGGTCACCAAATCATTAAGCTCGTCATCAGAGATTTTGTTTTTCTTCCTTCACATCTTCCAACTATCTCTCCAACTCTGCATTGCGCTTATGAGCCTCTGCAAGATAACAAATGGAGACAGTTCATCCAAAGGAAATTTCACAAGGAATGAAATATATACAATCAAAAGCTGTTAAAAGGAAACCTTCATGTTCAATTAAAACAAAAGCTAAGGTCTGTTCCACTTGGGCTTTCTGATTATCTAAAGTACGAATTTGTGCTTCAATGGGTGTTATAGCAGCATCATCAACCGGGATGATAATATATGCCTATCACGCTCCTTCTCGAGTTGGATAAATTCTCGCTTAAGATGAGCAACCTCTTATCTGTCATCCCATGCTTGCGCTAGCTGAGGCAAATGATCAGACTACCACTCAATAAGCCCATCCTTCTAAGATCGGAGCAGCTTGATCTCATCCGAGCGAGCTACAGCCACCTGCTTAGCTTTATCCAACATCGTATGAAGCTCAACAATGCGATCTCGGTGAACATCCACATTAGTCTGAAGTTATGTAACCTCATTCTCCAAGGAATCAATTTTACACTGACGAGAGCTCGCATCGAGATTTAGGCTGAAAGTTCTCTAGCATGCCTATGACCACTATTATCTATCTTCTCCTCAAAATGTTTGACGGTGGCTACCAATAGAAGGACTAATTCAGAACTCTAGAACCTACTACGGAGTTGAAAAATTTAGACAAAGGAGAGAATAAATACCTTCCAACTCCTTCTTATCCTGGCGAAAGGACAAACCCTCTTGCTTAGCCATCTCAACAGCGAGACGTAATTTATGGTTCTCGCGCTCCACATCTCTGGCTCTCCTCCTAGCAACACGAGTCTCGGATAGCATACCAACCCTCAGATTGTTGCTCTAGCAAATCAAACAACATCACCAGTTAGACTGGGGCACTAACAAGTACATGTTATTAAAATATAGTAAAGTATTAATACATACCACCTGCACAAGCTGATGCTGAGAACTCAAAGGAACTACTGGAGCAGAAGGAAAACCACTAGTAAAAGAACTTGGTACGCCAGTACCAACACCACCACCACTTTGAACACCAGTTTTAACAACACCAACACCACTACCTCCAATATGAGCACCTCCATCGGAGGGAACACCCCTATCAGCGAGATTACTCGCCTGGGGCATAAAACAATGCTTATGAGATTCACAGGTTCATGCAACAATGTTTTATCCACATCATCGAAAAATCCCTCACCAAGGTCCATCATCTCATTTTCACCAAAAAGAGTACCAATATCAACATCCAAATCATGTTCTGCGACCTCCACAGGAGCAGTAGATGGGCCAGAACCATCAGCAACCCTCATCCTCTTTCAAAAAATGACAACGAATGCTAAGGCATAAAACAGAGGCAAGGTATATATACGTTAAAATATAAAAGCAGTATTTTTTACCTTAGCATCCTCAATATCTCGGGTGGTTTGCGATGGACGCCTACGAGGATTGACCAACCTAAGCTCCCATGATCTATAAGGCGGCAGATAGTTATGCATCTCGGTAAGCTCCAAAAGAACATTGCCAAGCTCGTCCCATCCATAAATATAAGGACCCACAACACGAAGAGGAACTAAGAACCACTTTGGGTCGTGTGTCTTATGAAGGGTGAAATTGCTGGGATTAGGAGGATCTAAATCGGACATGAGCAAGGGACCCTTTAGAGTTCAGCGAGACCTGGAGATACCCACCCCAAAGCCATCAAACTTATCGGACTGCTGACACCAGTAGTTCTCTACGAAGTTCTTGGGAGAATACAAATCCCTCTGAGAAGGAACGAACTGATTCAATTCATGATCAGTGACCTTACCTTTATATCGCCGAGCACTTTCTCGGACGATCCGGTAAAAGTTACCATTTGGCTGAAATATGGCTCGCTGAGGATTGAGTAGGCAGAGTACTTCGTAGTGGAAAGAATCCAGTGGATAGTACAAAGGAAGATGAAGCCCAGCATCTAGCTGTCCCACTGTCACGATTATCTCGTTGGGACCACAAGGGTTATTCTAAAGAATCTCCTTGTTCAAAACACCGGCTTGACCCTCCGGGATGGAAAAAGAGACTTGAAATCTCTGGAGACGATGCTTAGCCTTCACCATCTCTAAATATGCAGCAGCAGACATGCCGGAAGAACTATTGGTACTCGGAGTTCTCGCAGGTCTCTTCTCAACACTATAAAGTGTGGATAGAAGAAAAGAATCAGAACTTACACTGACGAAAAACCGGAGAAAACATCAAGAAAAAGACGGGCGATCCCTAAGGAACTTTACAGTTGAAAAACAATGGCGAGGACCATTGATTAAAGTAACCTTAAAAAGGAAAAAAGAAGGAGAAGAAAGCCCTTATCGTCTTAAAGGACGAGATGGAGAATCCCACTCAGACATGATGAATTTCTTTATAGCAGACAAGAAGTTAAAAAAGAACATCAAAAGACAGAGAAGAAAGAAAACAAAAGTTTTGAACTCTGTAAAAAAGGGAGAGGAAAATAAAAACATGTTTTCTCTATCCTAGGAAGATTATATAGGAGATATAACTTCTTGGATAGCGAACCAGCATCCCCAGTTAACAGGTGAAAAACGCATTAAAACCAACGACGTGGCAATAACTCCAGACGTGGCAAAAAACACGGGGCGGTTATGAAGTTTTCTTCCCATCGTTCCCTTGGCAAGATGCAAAGAAAATGAGCAAATTGTGAGGGTAAAATACCCGATCGCCACGTGTCAACATCTCAAGGGATGGTTTCATGATAAGGTGACGAGATAGAAGTATCGAATCATACTCTAAAAGGTGATTTTATCTGAATCAAGACGCCTTCTACAACACTACATGAATGATGCGTGTGAGGAGTGGTCTAATCAACTCAGACGGTCAAGTCTACAAAGAAGGGATTCATTTAATGAAGGATCAGAAGAGGCGTGGGTGAATCTACATCACTTCAGAAGACTCGGACGATCTATACTATAACCCGTGAATGATGCAGCATGAGATTCTCCACGGAAGAGCGAGGCGACTACACACAAGACAAGACAACTTGGAAGGATAATCGAGCAAGGCATCACGAGGGATAGTATAGAGCTCGTCCGAAGTAATGAGAAGATGTACGATAGCTCCATCGACTAGGCGAGATCGGGCCATAGCTTCACGAGTTTAATTTGTCTATAAATACCAGTCCATGTAGAAGGAAATGGGCATGTAATGTTAGATGATCTTTCTACAGAGAATTCCAGAGAGAGACTTAAAGAAAGAGAGAGTAAGAATCTAAGTGATATTTGTAACTCTTTCATGGGTAAGACCTCAATCAATAAAGAATACAACTTCTTTCCCGTGGACGTAGGTCTTCATGGCCGAACCACGTTATATGCTTGTGTTAATCTTTATTTTCATGTTCTTTACATCTTGTTTATCTTTGAATCTTGAATGTTAGTAGTTTTGTAGCCTTTAGATCTATTTGGGTGTAGCCATCAGAAAAGATACAGTTACAAGAAGATGGAGTAGAGCTGCCAACAACTGCATCTAAAGGAGCACCATTTGGGTCTCTGATGATAGAATCATAGCCAGCTTCAGTATCAGTCAAGGAGCCATCAGTATTGACTGCCACTTCTCCTTCCTTAGGCTTCATTCAGGGAATAGTAATCAGTGCAGTAGTGATGAATCTAGAGTCACAATCCCAGTTGGCAGACAACGCTCTTCTCTCAGAATAGTTAGGTATAATGAGAGGAGAGGCAGACATCTTCCACTGCACTTCTTGATTATTTTTTTATATATATGGACTCATGAGGAAGAGATCCTTGTGAGTGAACACCCTCTTATTTCTTTCATTCCATAAGTGATAAATAAAGCATTAAAGGTGAGCTTCCTTACGGTCCCCTACATCCTTAGCCCCTTTTATGTGGCCCACATATGTGACACACCAGCTGATCTGCTGATCCCAATCAGAGTGCCTTATTCCTCTTAACCCCAAGCGTCTCAATATTGTTGTAGAGTATCTGCACTTGAAGAAGAGATGGTAATCATCCTCCAACATCATCAATATTGTTGTAGAGTATCTGCACTTGAAGAAGAGATGGTAATCATCCTCCAACATTAGATTGCAGAGAATACAC
Organism: Papaver atlanticum; assembly: GCA_023531105.1. NCBI lineage: Eukaryota > Viridiplantae > Streptophyta > Magnoliopsida > Ranunculales > Papaveraceae > Papaver > Papaver atlanticum. The sequence goes on along the minus strand of JAJJMB010010543.1, from coordinate 600,730 downwards.
ACAAGATCAACAGTCATACCCCGAGATAGTAATTTGTACCTAGTCTTTAATCCTCTACGCAGAGTCATCCGGACAATGAAACAATGTCTAGGAATGCATTTAGGAAACCAGACTAAGGACGGAAAATCCTTACTTCCCATCTTGAAGAATAGATGGAAAATTCTTACATCCCATTTTAGATAATTCCTTTTCATGGGATTTGATGGAAAATCCCCATGCATTTGATAGCCTCAGTGGGCACTAAAGTTCAACTCCAATCGTATCCGCTGGCCAAGGAGGCAAGAACTTGTTACTTGCTTTTCTTTTTCTTTTCAACCACAAACAAAGGCAAGAAGTTACAAGACAAGTAGACCGTCCGAGCTTGCAATGTGACAACATGCACCAATTATTATTAGGAAGATTGATCCATTGTAAATCAGAAAAGGACTAGTCCAAACGCATTAGATAACTCTAGTACAATCTTTATAAAACTTTTTAAAGGATAGTTTTCATATATGAGTTGCGGCCTGCTGCTCGTCTAAAGAAAAGTATTGTTTATTGTCTTCATTTGGCTTGTTAGGTACTAATATTATTTTCTTTGTACCACGATTTTCCCATGCGTCATCATCATACTTGGCTCCCCCAATTCCCTAACGTACACGTTATTAAATGTACCTTCATGCATGCGATTTACTATAGGACCACGTAAGAATAATCCTGCATATATCTGATCAATGAGAACTAAGAAAAACGTCAATAATCTAGTGATCTTAACGAAGTTTGGCACAAGAAATGGTCCAATGGAGCATGAGGATTACTGTTAAACGTGCAATGGGTTGAGATACGTTTACCTAACGAGGATAACTAAATGCATTTAAAACCAACAAAAACAGAAACAGTTCCATCCCTACACAAATTTAGTTGTCTCTCTATTATATTATGCAAATGCAATACTAGCATGGAATTTTCTGACACATAACTTAAATCAAGATACGTTTTCATGCATGGAATCAAACTGGAAAATATTGAGATGGGTTGCTCTTGGAGCAGTCATTTTAAAGGTGTTAGCTATCAGCTAGCTGTCGGTGTGCGCAGGGCCGTCTCTGACATGTGGATGACCTTGTGCATTTATTTTTATGATTTAACCGAACTCAACATTTGGCCCTACAGAGAAGAGTTCGGTTTTGAAATTCTTTTTGCGACTCAACCGAACTCAAGCGTTCGGTTAGGAACAAAAAAAATATTCTTAGCCGAAGTGTTCTTCGTGTTCTTCATCTTTAAAAGTTCGGTTGTAAAGCTAGAGTTTTTTTTCAAAATTATCTTAACCGAACTTACTACTATAACCTCCATATTCAACCTATTTTGATGACTACTGCTCAAAATTTTAATCAAAAACGAATTAGAAGTAATGGGTTTGTGGGAAAATACTTATGGATGGGTTTGTTCACAAAAGATATATTGATTAATCGACGATGAAAATTCAACAAATCGGCGACGATGAAAAATTGATGATTTTGATTAGATTTGCATATGATTAGGTTTAGATGATCATAAATTGATGAAGAAGAGAAGAAAAAAAAAATCGTAGAATAGAGGAAGAAGTTGTAGATTAATTATAATTTTAATTAGGTTAAAGGATAAACTAGTCATCTCCACCTTTTAGGAAACCCCTCATACCTATAGGGAAGGTGGCTTAATCAAATCATGATCCCAAAAAACAGTGGTGCCCAGAAAATCAATTCCTAACAAATTAGAGAAGTGTTGTAATTGGGTTCCAGCCTTGGGCTAGTGGCTATGTTCTGGGCTTTATGCTCTTTTCTCTTTAATAATATCTTAACATTTTTCTTCGAAAAAACAAAAAATTACTTAAATTTTTGTTCTTCATTTGGGCAGATTTGGCTCTTCTAGAGCATGTTATTGAAATTCTTTTCTGAACAATAAAATGTTAACCTTTCTGCGCTACGATCAACAATGAATTTTTTATTTGCAATTAACTTCGACAATTCGGAAATAGAAGATTCTATTCGGCCCTGAAGGAAAGTTAAGAGTCTCCACCGCATGGAATCCGATGTATAGTTGTTAAATTCTCAATAGGAATTTATATCCCTTTTCTCATTAATATCAAACTATTTATATAATTACAATAGTCGGCATTGCCTTGATTCTCACGGAAATCGTTTCCTAGAATAACTCTGTTTACATAGATATCAAACTTCTAATTATATAAAGATATATTCTCCTAATACCCTTCCTCAAGATGGAGCATGTAGATCAAGAATGCCCATCTTGGACAAGAGAGAGTTAAATTGAGCTTTCCCCAAAGCTTTTGTGAAAATATCTGCTAATTGCACAGTTGTAGGAGTGTATGACGGTGATATGATCTTACTTGTTATTGCATTTCTGACAAGATGACAATCCACTTCTATATGTTTTGTTCTTTCATGAAACATTGGATTTTGTGCAATGTATAATGCTGACTGACTATCACAGTAGAGATTCATTCCTTGAGTATGATGAACCCCTAAATCACCAAGTAATTGTTTTAACCATTTTAACTCACATGTCACAGCTGCCATCGATCTGTATTCTGCTTCTGCAGACGAACGAGAGACTGTATGCTGCTTCTTAGTATTCCAAGACACAGATGAGAAACCAAGAAGAACAAACCAACCAGTTAATGAACGTCTTGTCAATGGAAAACTTGCCCAATCTGAATCACACCATCCTTTCAAATGAAGAACACTGTCAGAACGTAAAGTATACCTTGTCCAGGATTTTTCTTCAATATCTAACCACACGGAGTGCTGTTTCCCAATGTTCTACTCTGGGTTGTTGCATAAATTGTGACAATATATGCACAGAATATGCAAGATCTGTTCTCGTCACTGACAAGTATATCAAACGACCCACTAATCGTCTATATTTATCCACATCCTCTAGTAATTTGCTTTTTGCTAAAGCTAGACGATGATTTGTTTCGATTGGAAATTCTGCAGGCTTTGCTCCCAATAATCCAGTCTCCATGATAATGTCAAGTGCATACTTCCTCTGGCATATGTAAAACCCTTGTCTACTACGTGCCACTTCTAGTCCAAGAAAATATTTCAACTTCCCAAGATCTTTCATTCTGAAACAGTGACCCAAGTATGTCTTAAAATTATGAAGTTCAAGCACATTATTGCCTGCCATAATTAAATCATCAACATAAACCAATATGTTAAGTTGCATCTTCCCTTTTGTTATTGTAAAAAGTGAATAATCTGAATATGACTGTGTAAATCCATAATTCTTCAAAGTTGTCGATAACTTTGCAAACCAACATCGAGGTGCCTGCTTCAAGCCATACAACGATTTCTTCATTCTACAGACCATATTAGGATTTCCCTTAGCAAACCCCGGAGGTATCTTCATGTACACTTCTTCTTCCAAATCACCATGAAGAAATGCATTATGTACATCCATTTGATGCACTTCCCAGTTCTTAACAGCTGCAACTGCTAGAAAAGTTCGTACTGTCGTCATCTTTGCCACAGGTGCAAATGTCTCATTATAATCTAAACACTCAACTTGATGATTCCCAAAGATCACCAACCTTGCTTTCAAGCATACCAGATCTCCATTTTCATCTCTCTTTTCTGTATAGATCCATTTACTTCCTAATGCTTTCTTTCCAGGTGGTAACTCCACCAATTCCCATGTTCCTTGTTCTTCTAAGGCTCGGATTTCTCTATCCATAGCTGTTCGCCAACCTGGATGTTTCATAGCTTCCTTAAAGCTCTTTGGATCATTTGCTACATTAACTGCCGCAAGATATTTTCTATGCACAGCGGAATAACGATCACAAATAACATAACATGTTAAAGGATAAGGTGTACCTGAGGTAGATGATTGTGCAGATTGAGTAAAAGGTGGACTATTTTCTCGAACTGTATGCGTCACAAAACCTCTGAGTCTAGTCAAAGGAATTTTCTTACGCTGTCCCTTACCCATCTCATTAATATTGTTATCTACCACTGTCTCTGTTGGTGTACTACATTCACTATCACCATTAGAATGTGATATGATCTCTTGTTCTTTCTCCTCTATCTGTTCTTTACTATTTTCCTCTATTCTTTCTATTGGTCGTGAAGAACTGTCATGTATATCTTCACCACTTTCTGGAAGTTCAGTTACACTTCTAGGTAACGGTAACTCCTCCACATCCTCATCATCGCTCCAACATGTTTCATTACTTGTTGTTGCATTATTGGGAAGTTGTTCATCTTTTATCTCAACATATGGAAACTGCAGTTCATAAAAATCCACATCTCTGGACACTAAGAATTTGTGTGTGTCTAAATCATACACTTTCCATGTTTTTTTACCAAATGGATATCCAAGAAACACACATCTTCTTCCCCTACTAGCAAATTTGTCACCTTTGCTATTTTGACTATGCACATAACACAAGCACCCAAACACACGCAACTGATCATATGGAGGAAATTTTCCAAACAGAATCTCATATGGTGTCTTATTCCCAAGCAAAGGTATTGGTATTCTATTAATCAAGTACGCTGCAGTCAATGCACACTCTCCCCAAAATTTTATTGGCAAGTTAGCTGGAAATCTTAATGCTCTTGCCACATTCATAATATGTTGATGTTTTCTCTCAACTCTTCCATTCTGTTGAGGTGTACCAACACAAGATGTCTCAAATATTATACCATTAGACTTAAAGTACTCACGCAAAGAGTTAAATTCCGTTCCATTATCACTTCTAACACATTTGATTTCCTTGTCAAATTGACGTTTAATAAGAGCAATAAAATTAAGAAACATTGATTCAACTTCTGTTTTAGTTTTAATCAAATAAATCCAAACACCTCTTGAACAATCATCTACTATTGTCAAGAAGTAGTGAGCTCCACAAGAAGAAGGTGTCTTGTAAGGCCCCCATAAATCCAAATGAACCAATTCAAATAAACTACCAGCTTCTGACTAACAGGAAAACTACTTCTACGATGCTTTGCTCGTGGACAAATATCACAAGCTTTATTATTGTTCCTAAAAGAACCACTCATAACTGGTATCTTCTGTAAAACTTTTTATGAAGGATGTCCCATTCGTTGATGCCACAGCTCGTATGAATCCCTACTAACTGCTAACACTTTAACTGGTGGAACACCACGAAAGAAATATAGTCCATCTTGTCTCTCACCCACTCCAATCACCTTCCTCGTCCACTGGTCCTGTATAATACATAATCTGTTAGTAAACTGCACAACACAAAGAGACTCATCAATCATTTTAGTGACTGAGATCAAGTTACAATTTAACTGAGGCACATAAAGGACATTAATCAAGCCTTAAACCACAAGGAAGAATAATAGTTCAAGTTTGATCAGAGTTCGCCGTCTTTCCATCTGGTAGACCAATTGAACAATTTTTAATTGTCTTCACTCCTATCATGTCATCTAAATTGTATGTGACATGATTTGTTTCCCCTGTATCCACAATCCAGGAGTCACGATTCTTCTTACCTTGTAATTGTATTTTCGATTTGTTTGAATTCAAAAATTCAAGCACTTGGTGAAGTTGAGTTGCTGTCATTCCAACTAATCCAGCTCCATCTGCAGGTCCTACACTTGAACTCGACTGCTGACTTGCTGACATACTCAAGTTATTGGCACGAACAGGATTGGTATTGTTATTTCCTATTCCACCTCTTACATATGTAAAACCACCACGACCAGGATTATTTCTACCACTACCCCTGTTACCTCTGCCATAACCTCTACCAGAGACAAACCCACCTTGTGGTCTATCTCCCCACCAGTAAGGGTATCCAATTAATTGAAAACAACTATCTCCTGTATGTCCGTCTTGCTGACAGTGGTTACATACCTTTAAACTAGTATCAGAATTACTAGTGTTTCCTTTTGGGAAAGGTTGAACCTTAAAAGCCATCACATTATCTTGTACGTCTTTAAATAGTGAGACATCTCCTATTCTCAAGCGCTCAGCATTCACTACAGCTTGGTATGCACCATCAATCGTTGGAAATCAATCTCTTGCAAATAATTGTTCACGAATCGACCCATACATGTTGTCTAAACCAATTAAAAAATAATGAAGATAATCTGCTTCTCGTAAAGTAGTGACTTGTGTTGCAATATCACAAGTACACAGACCACAACTACATCGTGGTGTCTTCATATATGTGATCAACTCATCCCATATTTTATTAAGCCTCCCAAAGTACACATCTACAGGTTCAGATTTTCCTTGCTTGCACTCACTCAGAGAAGATTTGAGTTGGCGAATTCTGGTTCCACTCACACACACAAAATCTATTTTTCAAGTGTGTCCAGAAAACACTTGCATCATCATAATCTTCCAGTGTTGATCGGATAGAAGAATCTAAGGTATTGGTAATCCATGAAACAATCATAGAATGTACAACACTCCATTCCTCCACCTGATCATCATCCCCAGTAGGTTTCTTCACGGTTCCATCAACAAAGCCAAACTTACGCTTTGCTTTCAAAGATCTTCCAATGGTTCTAGCCCATTCATCATAGTTAGTTCCCTTCAATATGATCGGGGTAATAATAATACCCGGACCATCACTTGATCCTAGATGATAAACTGGATCTTTCTTCGTCATTTTTGACGTTTGTAGGTCATCATCATCTTTTCCCATCGCTTAAATTTTTTTAGGGTTTCTGTTTTAGGTTGAAACCAGGCTCTGAGGCCATGTTAAATTCTCAATAGGATCGTATATTCCTTTTCTCATTAATATCAAACTATTTATATAATTACAATAGTCGGCATTGCCTTGATTCTCACGGAAATCGTTTCCTAGAATAACTCTGTTTACATAGATATCAAACTTCTAACTATAGAAAGATATATTCTCCTAATAATAGTGTAGCATATTGGCATATTCCAAATCAGCTGTTAACCCCAATTAATTAATATGGTCGGATAGTATAGTTTAACTTGTTTGGTTTTTTATATTGGAGCCGACTTCACTTAACAAATGCATAGCCTAGTTGAAAATGTGTGTGCAATTGTTCAGGACTCGAGCTTCAGCAGTGCTGACAACTTTGACGAGTTTCCTTAGTTCCGAAGAATGGTTCCTCCGAGGAAGGTTTGCCTGCAAGCAAAACACCCTCACCAAGTGCTGGCAACAATAAGAAACAACCTGCAATTGAACTGAGAAGAGTTGTATGATGCATGATTGCTGCAGACAGGGTACCAAGATTAACAGGGCGGATATCATTCCAGTGGTTTGACGGTCAAGATTGGTTAAAATATTTCTGTCTTACATGATATGGTATAGTATGGGCGCTGCTAATGTTGATCCAACATACATATTTTTTTACTACTTTGTCCATAATACATTTTTTTGGTTTTCTTTTGGGAAATTGACAATTATATTCGACTGATATAGCTTAGAGAGAGAGGGATTTGAAACCTCCTTCTTTTGACTTAATGTCCGTGGTCTTGTGGATTTGTTTTCTGATCGGTTCATATTGTGTATTTGTTTCCTGATCGGTTCATATTGGCAAAACATTGAATATTCATAAATAAATTGAGATTTGTAAATGTGATTGAATGCGGGTGCGAAATTTTTATTAGAAACATGAAGTAAATATATCAGTCATGGAGCATACTTATGTAATACTACTCGTGTGGAAACGTCTGCTCATTTATTTATTTCCCAACACTTTACAAGAGTCATTTGGTTTGGTATTCGAATGGCAAGTTCAAGTTGTAATGGAGATTTTTTTTTGGTTGGATTAAATTTTGGTTTTCATTTGAGTTATGGGATTGGAAAGAAATATACATATGCCGAAAGATTTGGAATCACAAAGATGAGGTCAATTTTAACAAAGCTAAACCAGACCCTATGAAATGCATAAAAGGAATCCAAACATTTTTAGAATAATGGAAGAGATACTATGAAATAACAATGTTTTAAAAGAATAAAAAGGCAGATGTAATGGACATCAAAACAAGGAGGTTTTGGAAGAAATAAAACACGGAATGTTTTTTTGATGCTTGTTATGATGAAAATGATGGATTTTATGGGATTGGGATAATTTACTTGTTAAACAACAATATTGTTGATATTTGTTTCTTTTCATGATCTATAACAGGATCAGCAGTAGCAAAAGGCCTAGCTATACAAAGATCAGGTCAATGGGCGAAGGAGCTGAATATTAACAACATAAGGATCAAAACGGATTGTAAATATGCAGTAAACTTTTTGAACAACAGACCATCAGCTTGTGACCGGAGAACAAAAATTATTTTATAGAATAAACACAACTAATACCGATGCCTACCCTCACACGGTCGCCTCATTATATTTGATTATAGTATGGGTTGGTGACTACCATCTTGTTTATTTTTCTCCACTCATCTAAGTCGTCTTGATTTGACTGATATCACCTGATTCATCTGGATCTGACTCACTATGTTTTTTAGTCAGATCAGACTCATCTGACTAAAAAACATGGAGTCGGTGGCTAGGTCCCATGAGTCAGGTGTATTTTTTCCCCTGATTCGGATGAGTCCGAATCAGGGGTTAGGTATGAGTCAAATCACGGGACAGATCTGACTCAAAATAAAAACAAACAATCTGACATGTGACTTGAGCCAAGTTTGAGGCCGAGTCGAGTCAGCAAAAAACAAATACACTCTGCACCTGGTCCCAAACCCTGGAATCTCATGCTATAATTGATTTGATCCCAACAACTACCGTTGATTCCGAGACCAAGGTCAAAGTCAGGGAATATAGTCGTAATTGTGAACGCTCCTAGGCTTTTGTTTTGGTAGGATAACCCCATACATACAATGCCAAATGATACACGATATTATGATGCTAGAAGTACCAGCGCCCAAAATACGAACTCAATCACTCTTTCATCTCATACAAAATACTCCGGTTTAGTGAGGGTTTGTTTCATTTAACGCTCATTTGAAAAAAATTGTTGGTAAGAATATTTATCCTAGTTTAATTGGGGGCTCCAAAAAATAATTAGGGGCCCTAGATTTTTATCCCCACCTATGGGAGGTGGATAAGGGGTGACTAAATCTAGTCAAAAGACTAGATTACCCCAATCCTTAGGATTGTGACACGTGTCATCCTATTTATATATATATTTATTTAATTTAATTAATTATTTTTAAAAAGAAAATTTATTTTAATTTTTCTAATAAATTTTTTTGAAATAAATTTTTTTTTGAAAATTTTTATTCTTTAATAAACTTTTATTTATACCTTTTGTTGTAGATTTTTTTTTTTGAGAATTTTAATTCCATTTAAAAGAAATATGGATAAAAAATTTGAGTCGTCAAAATTCTCAATTTTAACAATGACGACTCTTGTAAATTAAAATCGTAAAAGTCGTCACGGTTCAAATTTGTAGACAATAACGACTCAACCAATTCATCCTAGTAAAAATTTATTTATCATGACGACTCTACATGAAAAAATTAGAGTCGTCATTGCCTTAAATTTTAACCATATCGACTCTTGTCAATTTTGAGAAAGACATAGACTTCTATAAATGTTATTACAATCGTCATAATTCATTATTTTAATCATAACGCCTCTTATAAATTTTAAAACTGATATTGATGATGAATATTCGTCACTTTTTAATTCATAGAAGATGATGACTCTTTAAGGTCGTCATAGATCATGAATGGTCGTCATTTTTTGATATTGACGACTCTTTAAAGTCGTCATTGTATGAATTTAAAGGAGTGACGATTTTTCATAATAATTTGTTGACAGGATAAAAAGTCGTCATGGTCGTAATTCAATACCGTGACGACTTTTTACGTAAATCTGGGAATAAATAAATTTTTATCAAAAAAAAGTTAATTTAATAAAAAAAAAAATTACAAAATTTTTTTTAAAAAAATAATTTTTTTATTAAACCCTAATTAAATTAAATTAACACTAATTATGTAAAATTATCCCTAACAAAAAAATGGCAGATTAATTATTACAAAAAATATTTGGATAAACAGTTTTTTTAATTAAATTTGGGTGACCTTTTTTATTCTCTAGTAGGAGGCCTCTAATTATTTTTGGGGCCCAATTAAACGAGGATATTTATTTGATATCCTTATATTAAATTTGTATAGATCGTAGGTGATCATTTTAAAAAACAATAATGATTGGTATTTATCTCCATTCAAAAGTAAAAATGATTGAATTTTATCCACACAAATAAAAAGAAGAGTAAAACAGTAAATTCCGTGACACAGTCTCTGGTCTTCCCAGTAATTGAATCCAAAAGCAGGGGTAAAAAATCATCTCTCTTACTTTTACTTTTTTGTTGGAAATCAGAAAGAAAATGACATATGCATCGGTCATCAAACCAACGACCCAGATTCAATATCATTTACCAAAGATAATTTTTATCCGTTAGATTAAAGGTGGAAAAGCTTAACCATGGTTAATTTAAAAGGGTTCAAATAGTTAGTTTAGTTAGTTAAAAATAAAAGGAACATCTGGTTCTGTATTTTACAGACAGTGAGAAGAGAAAAAAAGAGAGAGGGTTTTTGAGTTTCTCTTAGTGAATCTGAATGGTATATTCTGAATCTGATTTTGTTTGTGTTTGTTATTGAAATTCAGCTCTTTCTCAAACTTGGGTTGTGATTAGATTTTTGTTTGAGTTTGTATAACTCTAGATTCAGATTCATCTCACTTCATTGCTTCTCAAGGTTAGAATCATAAATGTTGAATCTTTTTTGTCTGTAGTTGATTTAGAGAGCAGATAAGAACTAAAACAAGTAAGGATTTCAAGTTTTCTTTGTTTTTTGTTTTTTTCTTAGTATTTGATTAGATCTCAGAGTAATTGTATTTTTTTTTAATTTTTTTTTTGTAAAAGTGAAAAATGACATCTGTAGATCCAACGGGGTTGTTTAGTTTTAGTGTTAAAGTTGTTTAAATTCTTTGTTGTAATCATGTTGATTCAAAAATGGAAGTTCAAGAAATTTGTACAGTTCAACAAGGTTGAAACCCTAGATTAGTATGTTGTTGGCTGTATTCAAAAAATGTCTGATTTTCTTGAGGAGGTGTTGGAGTTAGTGTTTGATTTCCTTACAACACACCAAGACAGGAATGCTGTTTCTCTTGTTTGTAAGTCATGGTTTAGAGTAGAGAGATGGAGTAGGGAAAGAGTTTTTATAGGAAATTGTTATTCCATTACTCCTGAAAGATTGATTACTAGGTTTCCTAGAGTTAAAGCTCTTACATTGAAAGGGAAGCCTCATTTTGCTGATTTTAATTTGGTTCCTCATGATTGGGGAGGTTTTGTATATCCATGGATTGAAGCTATGGCTAAGAGTTATCCAGGGCTTGAGGAGCTTCGGTTGAAGAGAATGGTTGTCTCTGATGATAGCCTTGAATTGTTATCTCGTTCATTCCCCAATTTCAAGTCGCTTGTACTTGTCACTTGTGAAGGGTTTACTACGGATGGCCTCGCTGCTATTGCTGCTAACTGCAGGTAAACTACATCTTTTTGGTTCTTGTCTTAGTTTTGTATTAGATTGAACATGTTTGTTATTGCTGTGTGCTCATGAATCCTGATAATTGTTTTCATTAACTTCAAAATAATGTGTGTGTATGTCTTCTTGAATGTTGTCTGTTACGGAATCTGTGTTAAAAGTACTAATTCATTTGCACATCAGTTCAAGTCTCCGGTTCCTGTTGTTTCATTTGAATATTGAACTTGAGGAATGGGTATGGAAAAATCCATCAATTAGACGGCTGTAATGGTAGATGCATAGTTGTTGAATGTTACATCCTTGAATGACGATCCTTATCATATAGAGAAATGCAGTAGAATTCTTACTTTGGTATGGTTATGAAGGTGATTCGCTTCTGGTTGCTTATGTGATGTGTTAATTACAAGTTACAAGAAGAGCCCTCTCAGGGGAGCCAAGAGATTCCTGGACTTTCCATTTACTGTATAGAGGAGATTGGCTGAATGGACTAAGTTATGTAATTGCTTCCAAGGGGGTCAGTTATATCTGTATCCTCACATTTTTTTTTCTTTTTCTAAACTCCGTCCACTTCATCTAAGCCACATGCCCACAAAGCAGACTTGGACCTGTAACTTGGTCTTGTTAGTTATCAACTATCTAAGGGAAGCGGATTGCTAGGTTTTCGGGGTCCTTGAGCTCGTTTTCAGCTGGCTTCTTCTCTTGATTCCTCGTTTAAACTGTAGTCACATCCAAATATGAAACTATAGATGAAAATCTCATCCAGATTGTGGTTCTTAGTGAGCTGAACTATGTGAAAACACGTTTGTCTATCATTTGTTTTTTTGTTCTCTCAATATTGTTTCCTCTATGGATTATCATTTTTGGGTGTTCTGTTATAGATATGGCAGTCACACTATGCATCTGTTCATGCACCATATTTGTTGTAAACTGCTTATAACTCGTATGCTCTACATTTGCTTTGTATTATGGTAAAGGTTCCTTAGTTATTAAAACTTGATTCTCAAGGTTTATGGCTAAACCGTATTTCAGAGAAAATACAAGTTGGAGAGCAATAATTCTGTTCTAATGCCGTGCTTTATTTATATAGGGTTCTTAGAGAGCTGGACTTGCAAGAAAATGAAGTTGATGATCAAAGGGGCCACTGGCTGAGCTGTTTTCCACAAACATGCACTTCTCTTGTCTCCTTAAATTTTGCATGTCTAAAAGGAGAGGTTAATTTAGGAGCCCTTGAGAGGCTTGTGGCCAGATGCCCGAACTTAAGAATTCTGAAGCTAAACCGCTCAGTTCCCCTTGAGATGCTCCGGAGAATCCTAAATCTCGCTCCTCATCTCGTAGACTTGGGCACTGGTTCGTACATCGATGAACCTGAGTCTGAGACCTATGAGAAATTTTCGAAGTCCGTCATCAAATGTAAATCTGTCAGGAGTTTGTCAGGGTTTTTAGAGGTTGCTCCTGCCTGCTTACCTGCTATGTATTCCATTTTCTCAAACCTTACTTCCTTGAACTTGAGCTATGCACCAGGAATTAAGGGTGCGGAGCTCATCGGAATAATTCTTCGCTGCAACAAACTTCAACGACTATGGGTCCGATCTCTTAACATACTTTAGTTAATCTTATCCTTGGTTCCTCTTCATTATAATTGATGATTAAAGTTTTCATTTCATATGCAGATATTGGATTGTATTGGAGATAAAGGGTTAGAAGTTGTGGCTTTCATTTGTAAAGAGCTACAGGAGTTGAGGGTGTTTCCATCCCTTCATGGTGCAGAGAATGCATGTGTAACGGAACATGGGCTGGTTGCTTTATCCATGGGTTGTCCGATGCTTAATTCATTGCTTTACTTCTGTCATCAGATGACAAATGCTGCCCTCATAACTGTGGCTAAGAACTGCCCCAATTTCGTTCGCTTCAGATTATGCATCCTTGACCCCAAAAAGCCTGACCATGTCACATTACAGCCGCTAGATGAAGGCTTTGGAGCAATTGTTGAGTCTTGCAAGGGGCTCAGACGATTGTCACTTTCTGGTCTTTTGACTGACCGGGTTTTCATGTACATCGGGATGTATGGGGAACAGTTGGAGATGCTTTCTGTTGCATTTGCTGGGGATAGTGATAAGGGAATGCTTTATGTGTTGAATGGGTGTAGAAAACTCCGGAAGTTGGAAATCAGGGATAGTCCGTTTGGTGATATGGCGCTTCTGAGAAACATGGGAAAGTATGAAGCAATGCGATCCCTTTGGATGTCATCTTGCGATGTTACTCTCAGAGGCTGCAAGACTCTTGCGAACACGATGCCGAAGCTCAATGTGGAAATCATGAATGAAAGTCAGGAGGAACTTAATGATAGTCAGAAGGTAGATAAGATGTATGTATACCGATCCCTAGATGGACCTCGAAGGGATGCTCCCGATTTTGTTTGGACCTTGTGAGTGAACTGGCGACATCTCTGCCTTGTGTTAGGTATGTACTTTATGGCTTTGTTGGATTTTTGGTCTTTCAAATGTTTTTCTCTGTACCTTTTCTCCTATGACCGATGGAAAGTTATGTTAGTTGTTTTCAGTTATTAAAAATTGTCTAATTGTTCTTACTATACATTATGAAAATATTCTGGTTATGATCCATGTGTATTTGCGTAGATGATTATGATTCTTGTCGTCTGTTTTTTTTTTAAGATATACAGAATTCTTGCCTGCAGGGAAGTTTCAACATTTTAGTGTAGGTTGGATGCTTCCCCACTGGCTAAGAGGATAAACCATGGACAGCACAAGCATTAACATGGAATGCAGTTAAGAACTTCAGTTTATATTACATTTGTAGACAAACATGGAACGTGAAAATAAACTGAAATTTGGTTTGGACGTAGTGTTTATTCGTCTGACAAAGTACACATTTAAAACACATAGAAGCACTGAACCTAGTAGCTTATAGATTGAAAGAAATTGAGACACCAGCCTGCAGTAGAATAGAGCATATGTAAATCAAAGCTTGGACTATAGCACAGTCCCACACGCAACAGCTACAGAGTACAGCAGCACTGTAAAAGTGGTAGATATAACATAAGCCTTTAGTTAGAATGACAGAAACAAAACTTATGTAGAAAGTTCGAAGGGGGAAGGGTATCTACCATCCTTTTAGAAAAGGGCAGCAGCCTGAGTCATCATCTTCGTGGACCTGTTGGTAGGGCTGTTGAGGTGGTGGACCACCATCATTGAAGTATCCCTGAAATCCAGGTGGTGGTGGTACTGGAGAGTATGATGCTGGTGGTGGATAAATTGGTACGTACCCTGCATTTCAGACACGTATGAAAAGAAACTTGTAAAATCTGAGAAGCCCATTATAATGAAGCTGTTAGTGGAACTAAACCCTCAGGGGTATGATCATGATAATACCAGGTGGTGGTGGTACCGGAGGATATGATTCTGGTGGTGGATAACTTGGTGCGAACCCTGCATTTTAGCCAAAAAAAAAAAAAAAAGTTGTTAAATCTGAGAATCCCAGGAATATGAAGCTGCTAGTGGAACTAAACCTAGAGGGGATGATCATGGTGATACCAGGTGGTGGGTACTCCTCGACAACGGTAACCTCCTTGTAACTCATTTTTTCTGCTGAATTGATCGACTTCAAATTACAGAGATCAACCAAGAGTTAGCCTAGAAATGATACTAGTGAGTTAAAGAGTAGTTGATTCATACATTCTGTAGAAATGAAGACCATTTGGTAAGACTTGATATAGCATGTGGGTTGGTCTAAATCGAGAAAGCTGCTGTACTTCAAGGGATTTGGCAGTTGGTTGGTCTATGTCTGTTTAGCATGCACTACCCACCCGCCAGTCTTGTAAATTTCTTTCTTTCATTGATTGGATGTTAGCATATGCTTCTTTCTTTTAAGCTAATGAGATCGGTGCACTTTCGGAAACTCCATGGCCCTTTTCTCCGTACTGGCATTCTGCCACGGCCAAAGATAAACATTCATGTTGAGAGAGGAGAGTTAGACACGAGGATTTTCATTGGTCGATTCGAGTTCTTTTTGTCACTGTGATTGCTAGAACCACCTGGGCATACCCTGGTACACCACACCCTTAAGATTCGTTCACGTACAAAGACAGAACAAGGCCAAAAGGCTGTTCAATTTATTTCATGAATTACAACAAGAAGACTGGATGAGACATGGAGTTGATGGTAAAGAAAAACCAAGAACTAACTGCAGGAAATAGCAACACAAATTGTATCCCCTCAAGGGAGGTCATGGTTGCTCTGGTGGTGGTGACATCCAAATTGCTAATAGGTCACCAATCCCAATTGCCCGGCAATGTAGTAACAACGCCCCAAGCAGGAAACACAACTGTAAAGAGAAACAAAATGAGATTAAATCGATGATCGAATGAATATTAGGAGAAAGTTTTGTAACTACACAGAGATATCGTAGTCTTTGTATATTCTACCATAAATCAAGCACATAGCAACAACCAAAACATCCATTACAACAACATTCATGTTCTTCCCTTGGTGGATTCATCACGTCTGCAAGATAAGGGTCGCTAATTGGTATTTCTTGTTTCAATGGGATGCGAGTCTCATCAGAACTCATTCTCTCCAACTAAAGATTGCGCTCTGATTGCAAGTGACTAGTGTATCAACTTAATATTCGAGATATACATATAGTGTCGATGCAAAGACTAGTAGCTAAATAAAGTGACTAAAGTATATAAATTTTAAAATCAAGTCTTCATGGTCTCGATCAACTGGTCTCGTTCAAGAATGCTGCTCCGACGAAATGCACATTGAGTTGGAGCACATTCCAGCAAGCCCCTAGTTCCGTCACTGGTTGGAAGAAATATACCTCTCTTTGGACGATGCACCCTAGTTTTTCTTTACGGTACCAATATATGGACGGCTCGCACTCGAGCAACCTCCACTGACTTTTTATCCCAGACAAACCTGGGTCATGAGATAACATTCAGCAATATTATACATAAAGAAGTTACTCTCTCCCTAACAAATTAGATGACCTATTTAGTTTTAAATTTTGTACCAAAATAGATAATCTAGTCATCAAATTATAGAATATTTCTAAAATTATCTTTTAAATTGATTGTTATTACAATAATATAAGAAATATGTATAATTCGATAGCCATGTTTGTATTCGTTACGTAAATGTTTTAAAATGCTTTACAATGGTATAAAGTTTACGAATATTCGTTGGACACTTTGAAAGATGAATAATTTATAAATTTTTTTTTACTAATTATCAATAAGGGTATAATTGTAAAAAATTCTTAAAATTTTTCCTCTCACCTCCTTCCTTAAAGAAACTAGGTCATAGATGAATAAAATTATCAATTTTTATTCATCCCTCGGAGAAGAAACCAAAGGTGTTCCCTTTTGGTTGTTCCATAGAGAATTTTTGCGAAGCTCAAGGATGAGTTTTTTATCGAATGGCAAAGAAAAAAAAGGATCGGGTAAAATCCCTACTTCATCTTTTATCACAAATCTCCCCATCGACTGTCTAACTCTTATATTTAAGCGCCTCAAACGAGATGATCATATTTCCTTTGGATTAACTTGTCGTCAGTGGCTGGTGCTCATTGTGTCGTACTCGGAAGAAGGATGCAAGAACTGGTGCTGATGAAAGCTTTCCCATAATTCTTTGTAAGTTGTTGAGTCGATTTCAAAATCTCAAATATTTGTCAGTATTTAGTAATATCCCTGAGGTAACAGATTTTGTTACATCAAAGTCACCAGTCCCATTTTTTGAATCCAAAGTTCAAACTCTGAACTTAGGTTACTGTCACGAACAATATTCAGATATCGAATTGCCTTTGATGTTTTCTTGGTTCCCTCGTTTAACATTTATATGTTTGAGATCTTCTCATATGCCTGATAAGGGTTTGGAGGTCCACGTTAAATGTTGTGCATTCTTAAAGGAGGTTAGGCTCTCGGGTTGTCACTCGATTACTGATTCAGGAATAAGTGTTCTTTTACAAAACTGTCGAGAACTGGGTTCACTTTGGATTATCGATTGCTGCAAAATCACTGGTATTGGCTTTTTTTGAGTGTCCAAAGACCTTAACCCATGTTAGAGTATGTGGGTGCAAACTTAAACCAGAGGGGATT
This sequence comes from Papaver atlanticum, assembly GCA_023531105.1. Classification (NCBI taxonomy): domain Eukaryota; kingdom Viridiplantae; phylum Streptophyta; class Magnoliopsida; order Ranunculales; family Papaveraceae; genus Papaver; species Papaver atlanticum. The sequence continues at coordinate 583,119 of JAJJMB010010543.1, read as the reverse complement.
AACGCAATTGTTAGTGGTGGGGGGATTGAATTTCTAAAACTCCATGACCTGGATGGAGAAGGATCTATTACTAGTGAAGCAGTTATAACAGTTTCAAAAGGTTGTCCTTTATTGAAGGAACTGATCCTACGGGAATGTCAAGAGGTAGAGCTAGAAGGATGGCGAGCTGTCGGTCGGTATTGCAAGAATTTGGAAGTCCTTGCCGTGCTAGGGTGAAAAAAGTTATGTGATCAAGGGTTGCAAGCTTTGTCTAATGGATGTAACAAGCTTTCATGTTATTGGTTGACGATAGGCATAGTTGCAGCAGCTCTGCTATAGAGCTTTTCAAGCACAAGAAACCTAATGTGATGTGTCATCCATAAGAGAGCTTTTAAGTGCGAAAAACCCCAGGTGGTCTGTCATCTTATAGCTTAAGTGATATTTATACTGAGACTCTATATTGTATTAGGCGCTGAGCGAGGCGCTTAAGCTCCCAAAGTTTTTTTTTTTAAATAAAACATATTGTTCACACTTTGGCGCCTTGGGCGTCTTATTGTCTAGGCCCCCTTGCGCGAATCATACGCCTGGGGCGCCTTTTACAACACACTGCAAAAGGCGGAGTAAGATAAAACCTAAGAATTCCTCTAGTTCGTTTTCGAGCAAGTTCTAATTTTTTTTGAGGATTTTAGTCTGCATAATTCCTTTGTAAGCAGCACGTCTATTTTCTGGCATTTTATTTTCCAATTCTTCATAGGTTTATCATTTGGCATTATAATTTATAAAGATTTTTTTAAAAATAAATATCCTATCATAAATCAAGCACATAACAGCAACCAAAACACCCATTACAGCAACACTCATGTTATTCCCTTGGTGGATTCATCACGTTTGTCAAATAAGGATCGTTAATTGGTATTTCTTGTTTCAATGGGATGCGAGTCTCATCAGAACTCATTCTCTCCGACTAAAGATTATGCTCTAATTGCAAGTGACTAGTGTATTAACTTAATATTCGGCGTATATGTATAGATGTAGTGTCCATGCAAAGACTAGTAGTCAGTGAGACTGCAGCTAAATAAAGTGACTAAAGTATAAATTTTGAAATCAAGTTGTCATGGTCTTGATGAACTGGTCTCGTTCAAGAATGCTGCTCACGTCTTGTTAAATTTTTCTTGGAAAAAGTGGAAAACAGAGTGATAATTTGTAGCAGCAATGGGCAAGGAATACTTAGAGGTGCTAAGTCAACTTGACAAAGCAAATATAGAATTCGTGCAAAAAAAAAAAAAAAAAAAAAGAACAAAAAGAAAAGAGAAAAGGCACAATGGTATCACTTCATAATTTGTGTCTGTACTCTTATTGGCCAACTCTTCTTTGGTTGTTTACGATATGGCTGCTAATGTACAGTAAATCCTCTTGTTTGCTTCCTCTTTACCTTTTAGTCCTCAAATCCCTGTCTTTCAAAACAATATTTCCTAACAGGCATGAAATGTAGGCGCATATAACACCTAACAAAACCAGGATGAGAATTGAGGCCCAACCTCCATTTGCTACAACGTAGTTTTACACAACCACACTTGGGACAGTTCTGAAAAGAAAACACAGCAAGTGGTCGGTATAAATTTGCATAGGGAAATAATAAATTGAAAAATAACACTACGTGATTAGAATTTTTTTTCAAATTTAATTAAATACACAAAACAAAGGTTGTGGACAAATTTACATTTTTCCTAACCAAAGTTTTAAAAATATGCAAAATCAGCTCAAATGGAAAAAATCGAAAACAATAATGGACAAATATATAACTCCCTAGATTGGGTTTGATGTTTTAAACAAAATTGAGTTTAGAGGACGGTTTAATAATCAAGAAAAAGTTCTCACAATTAATCACTGAAAAGAAGTTTAAGAAAAATAGATTTTATTACACTCAAAAACTTTGGTGACACACAGACTGCGTGCCCTATTTATAGGGGCCTTAACCAATCCTTGCCCAAAGGATGGAAAATAGTGAATATAGGTTAAACACACTATTTTCAATCAAGAGTACATTTCCTTTTCGTGAATGATATCATATACACTTTTTGCATCTCTCGACTACTCTATCCTTGTTTTGGCTGTGTACGAGTCATGCATGTACTTCAGGGCTTCTATTTCATCTCCATCTATTTAAAGCTTTTGTTTTGATTATGTGCGGAGAAGAAATTAAAATGAAGGCACAATTGGGGATATCTCCACCAATTGGGAGATACTGAAAAAAAACAAAACATTATAAAGTAATTGAAATATCCCTTATCCAAGTGTGTTTGGGGATACTTCAAATAATATATTTTGATTAGATGAAAAAGAAGAAGCATTATGGAAGATTTGTGTGATATGAGAAGGTGCTTAAATTGATTTTAATGACTCCTAATTGCAACCTTTTTTAGACAATCAAACTTCCATCAATTAAAAACCCCAAACCAAATCCCAATTCAAACACTATGTCGATAAAATTTTGCATTTACAGAGCCACTTTCGGTATTGTATTAATCTGAAAAAAACAATACCGAAAGTACTTTCGGTATTGTATTCATCCGACAAAACAATACCGAAAGTTAATCTGCTACATAAATTAAATTCGATTTTTTTATTTAAATACAATTTAGACTTTTTTTTGTTTTGATAACCTAGATGGTTTTGATTCAAATCATTTTGATTATCATAATGATTTTTTTGATAACCTAAATCAAAAATCATTCATAATGATTTGGTATTATCGATTGCTGCAAAATAACTGGTATTGGCTTTTTTGAGTGTCAAAAGACCTTAACCCATGTTGGAGTATGCGGGTGCAAACTTAAACCAGAGGGTATTAGCATAATTGTTAGTGGTGGCGGGATTGAATTTCTAAAACTCCATGACTTGGCCAAGGTGGCCAAGGTTGGAGAAGGATCTGTTACTACCGAAGCAGTTATAACGATTTCAAAAGGTTGCCCTTTATTGAAGGAACTGATCCTACGGAACTGTCTAGAGGTAGAGCTAGAAGGATGGCAAGCTATCGGTCGGAATTGCAAGAATTTGGAACTCCTTTCCGTGTTAGGGTGCAAAATGTTATGTGATCAAGAGTTGCAAGCTTTGTGTAACGGATGTAACAAGCTTTCCATGTTATTGATTGACGATAGGCATAGTTGTAGCAGCTCTGCTATAGAGCTTTTCAAGCACAAGAAACCTAATGTTATGTATCATCTATAAGAGAGATTTGAAGTGTGAAAAACCCCAGGTAGCCTGTTATCACTTAGACTCTATGTTGTATTATGCGCTAGGCGAGGCATAATGAGACTCTATGTTGTATTAGGCGCTAGGCGAGGCGCCAGGCCCTTCACCTAGGACATGGGCGCCTTATTGCTCACACTTTGGCGCCTTGGGCGTTTTGTTGTCTTGGCGCCCCTTGCGTGAGTCTGGCGCCTAGGGCACCTTTTACAACACACTGCAAAAGGCCTAGAAAGATAAAACCAAATAATTCCTCTTAATCTTGCAGAATATGCAACACACTGCAATATTTATTTTCAATAATGCTATCGTCCATTGTATAATTCTTGTAGATTTAAGGATTTTAGTCTGCATAGTTCCTTTGTAAAGAGCACTTCTAATTTCTGGCATTTTATTTTCCAATTCTTCTTCGGGTTTATCATTTGGCATTGACTATTGCATGAAGAACTGTTTGGTTCTAAATTTCGCAACTGCTATTAAGCAGTTGCGAATCTTCCATTTAGCAAATGCTGAGGATGTTGCGACAAGAATATAGCAACAGCAGTAAGCTGTTGCTAAACCTGTTCGCAACGGCCGAAACAGTTGGCTGAACCGAAAACCGTTGCAAAAAAAATTCGCAACGGCTTAAGTGCTGTTGCAAAAAAATGCAACGCCACGTTTTGCAACGGGTGGATGCTTTTGCAAGTCCCTTTTGCAACTGTACAAAACCGTTGCTAATACCGAAAAAATGGTGTAGTGCATAGTCATGTGACAGCGGTAGCGGGATGGTGTTATAAGTTTCTCAGCGGTCAATGTTCTTAATATCCAGTTGCTTGATGTTATTTGTTGGAATTGATTTACGATAAAATGAATTGTACAATGCTTGGTGAGACTACTTAAGACGGTCTAAATCGAGAATGCTTTTTTGTAACAAGGGATTTTGCAGTGGGATGGTCTGTTGTTTGTTTAACACCTTTTTTTCAAGCATCTCATCATGTTTCAGTGTGAATGCTACAACACCTTGACATACCCTAGCTAGCACATAAAATGCAGCGTACCATCTTTAAGATTCATTCGTGTACAAAGGCAGCTGAAACAAAGACAAAAGACAGATTGTTCTATTTATTTTATGAACTAGAACAAGATCACTGTGGAAGAAACATGGAGTTTGTGGTAAAGATAAACTATGAACTAGCTGCAGGAAATAAAGACACATAATTTATATCACCTCTAGGGATTGGCACGGTGGCGGTTAGAAAGCATCTTGTCATAGTCCTATGTCATGTTCTTTTGTAGTAGTGGGCACTCTTGCTGCCTTAGGCTTATTTTTTTGTGCTGTAATAACTAAGGTCTGATAGGGTAAGTAGTGACCGCTCAGATAGTGACAGGTATGCACTATCTAACCGTTACTGCTAGGTTATTAATCAATTCTATTAAGCCTGTAAGAACCTTCTTCTGTTATCATTAATGAAAATATCTGATAGTTGTAGTAAAGGCTGCGTTCAATAGGAACCAGATTTCTTAATTCTCAGTCTCTCGATTCCCAAATTGTACTGAGGTACACATCTACAGGGCAATAAGTTTGAGATCTTACTATTGATGATTGGTGTTATAAAATGAAATATTAGTTACAAGTATTGAAGGATAACTCTCACTATCACAGGTTATCTCACTCTATCACTAGCTCTCCTCCTAAAATCAGCCAACCCCTTCTCCTGATTTTTTAACTTCATATTTATAGAGTCTTGAGTGTTACCCTCCAAATTAGGGCTGTCAATGGGTACCCAAATACCCAGAACCGGCCCGAAACCGGATCTGGGTCCTAAAACTGGACCCATTAGTGATTTCGGGTCCCAACGGGTAGACCCAAAAAGATCCAATAATAAACGGTTTCATGCGGATCTTACCCAGCGGGTAGTTGGGTATTGGAAATGTTGTACTTTTGGAGGCTAATTTTGTAAAATTGTAGAGAAGAATTAGTACAGTTGATGGAATGCGAAACAATAGATCTACATTTCCCAAAACTGCTAATGCGGGTACCGTTTTGCTTGGAGGTGTACCAATATGTATATAGGATAAAAAAGCATGCTCCCCTCTGGAGCCGCTTGTTTCCGCTGAAAACTCGTCGTGTTGTAGGTTGGGTAGGTGGTGGCATTAAATGCTGAGTTGATTTGCCCCAAAGTCATAAATGGTTGGCTAGTGTGGAAATATGTAGCCATCTAATTAATGTCCCACTGAATCAGTGGTATTGCACTACCCTTAACTTCCATTAGCTCTTTCAAGAAGAATCGAACTTGCTAGTGTTCATGTACTCATTTCATTTTGTGATGTCGTCAATACTTTAATGCATTATAAGTGGGGAAGATTAACACCATATTTGTTTACTTCTGACTCATCTGAGTCGTCTGGATCTGAGTCATCTGGATCTGAGTGAAATTACCTGACTCATTTGGATCTGACTCGATATGTTTGTTTTGAGTGATCAGATTTGACTCATCTGACTCAAAAATATATGAGTTAGTGATTTGGTCCATGAGTCAGGGGTATTTTGTTACCTGACTCAAATGGGTCCGAGTCAGGGGTTACGTCTGAGTCAGAGATCGAGTAAGATCTGACTCAAAATGGAAAACAAATGGTCTGACTGCTGACTCGGCCAGAATCAGGGGTTAACTCAGATCCAGACGCCGAGTCAGCTGCAAACAAACAAGGTGTAAGATTAGTTTCGTTATTATTTACTCTATCAAATACGAGTACTTTTTTTTTTCTGCCAAATTTTGGAATAAAAAACTACAATATTTAACATTCCAAGAAGCAATACATAGTGAACAATAGTAGAGAATTTTCATATTCACAAATCCTTTCCCAAGTATCCGAGGTTGGTGAATCTAGTGAACAATAGTGCGGTATGAAACACCTCATAGGCTCATACTCATTTATTGCGTATAGTGGTGGAATGAAGAAGCCTACCTTAGATGTGCTTTCTCTCAGTGATTGGCCAAATTCTAGAGCATGCACTCAAGGCTCCGTCGAGATGCCCTTTCTAGAGCCCTTTAAATACCAGTCTCATTTTCCTTTCAGTCTCATCAATATCTCTTACACATTCTCAAAGTGTTAGTTAAAATGGCTACTCACAAAAGAGCTACAATTACTGTTTTTTTCAGTGTCTTATTAGGTTTAAGCATATGTTCTGCAGCTAGAATTCTCCTCAATGAAGAAGAAGTTGTAGTCGATGTAGCACATGCTGGTGGCGGAAGTGGTTATGGTGGTGGAGGAGCCTATGTCATTGGCGAAGGAAGTGGTGTTGGTGAAAGATTAGAACAAATAAGTTATGGTGCCATCAGCCATGGTAGAGGACCTGTTTGCAGAGGAGATAATCCAGAGTATCGAAGTTGTCTCCCAGAACGTAATCATGCCCCTGGTTGGCATGCCGGCCGTTGTACTGGACGTTACTGCCGTCCGACTGCTGGTAGTGGAGATGGTGAAGTAGGTGCTGCTGAGGCTCAGGGTGGTGGCGACGGTGTTGGGAGTAGTGGAGGAGCTGATGGACCTCAGAGTGGTGGCTATGTTGCTGGAGGTGAAGATAGTGGTGAGGCTGCTAGTGCTGGAAGTGGAAGTGGAAGTGGTGAAGGAGTTAGTCAAGGTGACGGTGATGGTGGCAATTGAATATTGAAAACACCATCCCAATCTTAGCCACTGAACTTAAAAGACCAATCTTATTTATTACCAAAAAGATGCACCTAAAGTATAAGATTCTGTATGGGAAGGAGCTTAATGGTGGTTACATCCACCTCTATGGCCAGTCGCTAAACTGGCTTTAGATGTACAAATGCTTTCTATCTAATAAAGTGTGTCTTTCTTCAAGATAGCTGTCTATATTGTTTAGTTAGTTGCTTCTAATGCTACATTTGTTTCTACAAAGGAGATACTATCAAAGGATACCATTTTGATATCCAAGGAATTAGTAGGAATGTATGAACTTCGAATAGGACCCCTTAATTTTGTGGTTTCGAAATAGAAATAAAAGGTATTATTACGATTATGACTCCCATTTTTTCTACTCCTTTTAATAGAAGGAAAATTTTAACCCATATCACCCCAATGAAGCCTGTCGTTAGCGTGAGAGAAAAACATTAACAAAAGTGATATTTTCTCCGTTTCCGAGAAATAGGTTTGTTTGGATTTGAAGAAAGATTAAGAAACTAATTAATTATTTTAGCCAATTTTTCATATCTTTTTCTTAATTTGTCTTTAGTCCCATTCATTTTGATATTAAAGAAAATGTTTCATCTATTTACCATCCACACTTTTCCTATTAACCACCTATTTTACAATTTCTAAAGTAATTCTACTTTCAATTCTACTTCTTCCTATTTGCCACCTAAAAAAATCAGATTAAACATAACTATTACAATCCTTATTCTACCTCCTTCTTCTTCATTAATCTCCCTTTCTATTAAAATAAAAATAAAAATAAAACTACAAACCTTAAGTTAGGATTCTATTTAATCATATAATACACCAAAACTAATTACTTCCTATTGTTTTATCTTAATGGACAAAGGTGGTGTGTTTCTCAATTAAGAAAGTATTTCGTTACCTTTTTTGATGAAATAAATTTTAGATCGTCGTCAATTTATAAACGACGACGAAGAGTAACAATCGTAAGTCAATTTCCAAAGCATTTGTAGTCATTCAAAACACGACGATTGTATTCATGTACTTTCTGAATTTTAGTAGTTCCTGCCTGAACGACTAAGGTAAGTCATAGTAGTCCATGAATTGGCGACTATTGATTGTTTTTCTTCTGAAATTTTAGTAGTCCCTACCTGAACGACTACAAATAATTATAATTAACATACTCACAACTGGGAACCATTGTAGAAGAAAAATTGTTAGGCACAAACATACACTGAAATATTAGTGATGTCCTATTCTGAAGTACATCAAAAAAACAGTTAACAAAGCCAAACTAGTAATTCATAAACTGATAAAAGGAAATTGAAAACTAAACTAAATCTAGTTGGTACGTTTTTTTTTCTCTCATTAACGCATGATGCATCTCTTTGAATTTGTTTAGGAGGTCTTGTGGATCTTCGAACTCCCCTTTGTTCGATATCTTCGCTTTCAACAACATATTGGATATTCTCTCCTTGATTCTCTAGAGCTTGAGATGGTTCTTGACTCATCTCCCCAAATTCGGCCAACAACTCATTTCTATGGTAAGTCTCAAGCTTCCATGCTACTTCTTTTAATGTTGTGGAACTTGGATGTGCATTCTCAACGTTTCGGCACAATGCAATATCGATGATGTTTCAAAATTAAATAAAGTCAATAAAAGTATTGTGCTTTAAAACGTAATTAGTTACAGAAGTGTTACCTCTAGCGCCATATACGGGCTACAATATGATCTTTTTAAGTGATTAATAAAGATGTATCCTGAGGATCTCCACATATTTTATTTGAAACCACATCAGCTAATGGTGAAGATGAGCTAGACGTACCAGGGGATTCTGCATTGTTTCGTTTACTCCTAAAATAAAAAAGACATAAGAATGATAACATAATCCTCAAAATTTATTGACGACAATGAAGAATTATGTCAAACACCATGTTTACTATCTTGTGTGTGTAAGGTACAACATTTTAGGGATATAGGAGACTTCCAAATACTTTCCAGAGAGTCCCGAGCAAAGATTTTATCAAGAACCAAAGTTGAGAAAAGAAGACAAGGAGCGAAAGCTAGCTAGGGTTTTGGATTCTTTCATCACCGAATATATTTCTCTTTGATTATCTCTTATGTATATCATGGGTTTCACTAAATCCATGAGTAACTAAACTCCTATTTGATTGAGGATGAATTCTAAGTTCTTAACATGATTTGATCTAATATATGAATCTATTTTGATTTCTTCATATGATTATTGTTTGTTTCTACTATGATGAATATTATGTTGATTGATTGATTTAGGAGGCCTACTAAACTGATCCCTTGATTGATCTATTGCTAGCAACGGGTTAGGATATATATAATTGTTCAATAACTATTACACAAGAAGAAAACGTGAGACCTTGCAGAGGGATTCTGTGGAGCAATCGCGTGTAGAAACAACACTAGTAAACAGACCGAGCTTATGTGTTTGATGCTAGGATCAACCTAATTCATAAAACCCAAAACATTCGATTAGGTTTCATCTTGAGAGGTTATTCATGGTGACCTAGACGGATAGAATCTGGTATTCGAACGCTTCTGTATCCAGTGATATTAGGAATTTAGGGGATATCATAGTTTATTGATATTCTACGGTTGGTGATTCCTCTATCATACTTCTCATCATTGATTACATCTTAATTAATTTCTTTATTATTTACCTTGCTTTATATTCATTCAACATATAAACAAAACCCCGATTTGTGATATTTGAAAACTAAAAAATCACTACACTTCGTGGGAACGATCCTTTCTTCAATTATATTACCAGTTAATTGTATGGAGATAAGTGATTTAATTTGTATGCACTCACAACACGCATCACCGACCCTAGTTCCGTCACTGGTTGGAACTTGGAAGCAAGGTTAACAACATCTTAGTGGTGGTGGTCAATGGGCATGCTAGTTGCGTAGTGGGCCAGTGTATTCCGGGCACGAGTTAACTCGAACACGGATTACCACCAACACTGGGCCTAGTTAGTAATTCGGGATTCGACAAATGTACGAGTATTATACAGTTTCGTGAAAGTCAAATTCGGTCAACAATCCGGTCTACGGTTCGTAATTCAACAGTAATTCTGGACGGCATACTTATGTGTATAATTCGTTTTTTAGATTTGAATTCGGCATTCAAAATTCGGCGCATGCTGAATGACAAGAAAACGCTTATTAATAGAAGTTTGAGGGTGATCTTATGAGGACTCTGTTTGAGTCCTGCTGTCACGCGAGCATTCTCGTGACAAGAAAAATGAACTCGGGGCTAACAACCGTTGATTCGTATCATCCATTTTAGATTTTCATACTAAAATATTTTATTATATCTTTTGCATTTTATACCATTAAACACCCTTGTACTTTCATTTGAAACTGATAGACACATTTTTGTGTCTAATTTGTCTCGATTCTATATATTGATAGTGCTCATTTTTGTACTTATTATGGTATTTTATATGTGCAGGTATTTTTGGAAAATAAACATTTTTGGAAAATCGGCTCGGAAAAGTGTTAAAGGCGCCCGCATTTTGGATACGGGAACCCCCAAAATTACTCAAGGAACCCCCACTGTTGGATAAAGACACCCAGAAGAACTTATAGAGGCATACAGGAAAATTACTATGTGCACCCCAAAAATTACTATTTCCGCCCCAGTTGCTAAAGGGAGACCAGCCACAGATAGGGGGAGGTCATCCTCTTCATTTGAATTTCAGGAAAAGACGGGAAAATAGCCGTGACTTGCACGGAAAGGAAAAGAAGAAAATTAATTGGTATTTTTAGGTTTCTGAGGTGTATAAAAGAATGAGTCGAGTTCTAGGATAGGTTATGAAGGTTTAGAAGAAGTTTGGGGTAGTTTAGAAGACCGCGGAGAAGAGAAAATCGAGTTGCAAGAATTATTTTGCGTAAAAGAAGTCGATGTTACGCGGCGTTCAGTCGAGAAGTGAATGATTTAGAAGGAATAAGTAAGAAATTGAGACGACTCTTTCTTGAACTATTCCATAAATAGATCTTCCCCTCTACGCCAATAACGAGAGGAAGAACATACCATGCCCTAGAGTAGTCGTTTATTCCACAACAGCTTAATATTATCGTTTACTGTAACAATGCGATTGCAACACTTATAACTGTTGTAAATCTCTGTATTTGCATTTTTCACCTCTTTTTATACACTTTTGATCTATGAACCAATATTTTGAGCAAGTGATTAATATGAGGAACTAAACCCCTTTGCTGAGGCGACGGAGGAAGCCAATTTTTCCAATTATAACATGGTAAATTCTATATAAATAAATTTTTGCAATTTCTTTTATGATTATTTACATTGAACTAATATTGAATAATTGATTTTTATTGAATGGTTGTGATTCGTTTTGATGGAGCATCATGCTTGATGCTTACAATTGTTACTTCGAAAATCTACTAGAGGCAATAAATTAGAATCACTTTAAACGCAAAGAATTGCATGAATATTGATTAGATTAAATCACATAAAAATTGGATATTGGTGGAATCCTTTGTCTCAGTGCTTTTATAATCTTGATAACAACTTTGATTGAGTTATATGAGTTTATGTTTCAATTTGAGTCTAAAATCGAATCTTTACAAGTTCGAGGATCGAATCTCTTTTTACCACTATCTAAAACACATCAGAAACCATAATAAACCCTCCCCTTTACATGTATAGTGATTAAATCTGTACATCTTCATCAAACCATCTGGTCTACTAGTAATTCATTTTGATCGGTAATTGATACCGATCTTCAAAAACACTGGGTGAAATTTTTTCAATCGATTTAGGGATTTTTCCAGTGAATGAAATCAAATGAATTTCCATTTGATAACTTGCATTGTTCGTGGGACGAGAATTAGTACAAGCTTTTCTAGAAGATATGAATAAGACCTAACCCAAGCGCATGCTATTAATGGACGAAGGAAGAAATCAATGGGTTTGGCTTAGGCGAGAAATCCTACAAAAAAAAATTCTTTTTTAAATGTAAACATGGATGAGAACATTCTAGTTGAACAGAGAGGGAGGACACAGAGGATTTTTGGTTTCAAATGAAAATGTAAGATGCTTAGTAAATAAAATCTGAAAAATATAATAAAATATTTTACTATCAAGATCTAAAGCAGATGATGCGAATCCAACGGCTTTTACCCGTAGGTTCATTTTGCTTGTCATGCGAGCGTTCACGTGATAGCATCATTCTATTTAAATACATATAAAATATTTACATTATAATCAGCAACAACCGTGCGAAACAGTGGTCTGGTGTTCCTTTAATAAGCATGGAGATGGTAATTTCTCTCCTTGGAGGCAACTTTTTGGTTAAATCTTGATAAAGAAGGAACTACTCAAAAATGATGGGGACTACTCTTCATTTTTTAGGTGGATATTTGAAGTAATTTTGAGACACCCCATATCTATTTTTTTTTAATATCAAACTTGCGCTTGGTAATTAAATAAGTTAGTGTAATGATTAGTGAGTTAATTAATGATTAGTGAGATTAAATTAATTAGTTGATATTTTTCAAAAGAACAATTATTGAGAGGGAGAAGAAGAAGATGAAGATGATAATGAAGACGAGGGTTTTGGAAGAAAAAAAGTTAGATCTTTTTCTTTAAGAGCCACAACAAGAGTATGATGTTTTGGGTACTCATGGATACTTCAAATTTAATTAAATGTGGTTGAATTGGCCAAAACATTCCTAAAAATGAACAATTTACAAATTGATTTCTGTTTGGTCAAAGTTCGGCTACGACATCTGAAGAACATGTAACCGAACTCATCTGCAAGTGCAGTTCGGCTAATGTTTCTGGAAACACAGGTAGCCGAACTCAGCTTTAATGAAGTTTTTTCTTTCAGAGAAAAGTTCAGTTAGGAGAAGAAAATTGCGACGTAACCGAACTCAATATATAGGTTTTTCAGAGTAAAGTTCGGTTAGGAGAAAAAGTTGCGGTGTAACCGAACTTTTGCGACGTAACCGAACTTTTTGTGACGTAACCAAACTTTTTTTGCGACGTAACCGAACTTTTTGCGACGAAACCGAACTTTTGCGACGTAACCGAACTTTTTTTGCGACGTAACCGAACTTTTTGCGACGAAACCGATCTTTTTGCGACGAAACCGAATTAAAAGTTCGGTTGAGACATTTTTTTTGCGACGAAATCGAACTTTTCTCTGGAAAAAGAAAAACCTCCATTAAAGTGGAGTTCGGCTAGTTCGACAAAGTTTTTCACACAATTCCTAGCCGAACTTCTCTCTCCAACTTCCATTTTCAACTCATTTTGATGATTACTTCTCATTTTTTCAACCAAAAACGAATGACAACTAATGGGTTTGTTATAATTTTGATTTTGATTTTGTTTTGTTAATGATATAAATTAAGCTATATATAGAGGTGGCGGTGGTGGTGGTTTGAGGTGGTTGGTGACATCGGGAGATGGTAATTTCTACGGAAAGTATGGAAGTTATGACATCGGGAGCTTCTTGTTTAAACAAGTTGAGGAGTATAAGAAGACAGTTGACGACAGTTTGAAGGTGCCGGAGCAGGACCACAAAGATGTTGCTGTCCTAGTACAACGTGCACTTCTTTACAAGAGCACCAAAGGGTACAAGCTGGAGAAAGAAGATTTAAGTGATGTTTTGAAGATTGATCCTAGTAACAGGCTTGCTAATAGTACTGTTTCCCATGTGAACTCTCTTGCATTTTTCACTGAAAATATACTTCGAGGTGAGAATTATTATTACCCTTGTCTCGAATACACTCGCAAGATATTTGATCGTGGAAAGGGGTTCAAACTTAATCAAGGGTGTTTTGGAGTTGTTCTTCGTGACTATCATGGCAAACCCATTGTCACATACTCTGGATATGATGCAAGTTTGATTTCAGAAATTTACCATGAGAAGCATGGTAATCAAGGGGATGCTGTCGGTGCTGTAATTGCAGTTATATGTGGAAACACTTTCATCTTTAGGCCATCAGAAAAAAATAAAGTAGTTTCCATGATACTCGTGAAGACTATGGAAGCTCGTTTGCTTAGTGGAGTCTTAAACATCGTTCATGGCTCCAACGGCACTGTTAACGATAATTGTGATCATGGTGACGTTAAGGCTATTTCCATTGCATTCACCACTCATGGAAGACAACTAGCTAGAAAAAACAGTGATAAGTCTCTGCGCCTATGGGATCTTTCGAATCAGACGTGTTGTAGCCATGACAATACTGGTCATTCGAAAGAGTATGGCTTCATAACGGCATCAAGTTGGGACCTTGAGGACAAGGTCTTATTTAAGGAGGGTGGAAGAGGTAATTCATCTGATGTTTATTGTAACAATCTCTACATACCGGATACTGAGACTTTAATATGGAGATGTGTTGTAACATCTGGAACCCCACCGTCTGCTCGAGATAGTCACTTCTTCATTAAGGAGTAACAAAAATGTTTTCATTGATTGTGAACATGCTTCAGATTATCATTTGTCTGATGTTCATATTCTCGAAAGACGTGGACCTAATTGGAAGGAGTTAGGGAGCTGGATACCACCTACATGTGCAGGCCATTATACGGTTGATAACGAGAATGGTAATCAGTCAAGTGCTGGACTCAAAAATCATGCAGTAGTCATGCCTGATGCAAAAATCGATGCTACATTAAATTCATCTTTTGCTTGGTTCGGAGCTTCCGATGAAGACGTTGAGCACCTGATACACCATTTAGGTATATTTGGAATAATTGTTGCTTTGCATGAGTCAAGCTTACCAAGACTATGGAAGCCACCTTGGCTACTAGCTGCAAAATATGATAAATCATTTCGATCCAACTTGAGGACAAGTTGTGTTTCAAGGGGTTGGGATGTTGGGATACCGACACCAATCCAATATATGGGTGCTTTTAGTAATTAGTTTATGGTTATTTCCTTGCTTTCCAAGTAATGTTTATTATAAATCCGTGGTTTGTTTTAGGGTTGGAGATATCGAAGAAAATTAATGAAATCAATTTAAGTAAGCTCTGCTTATTGAGGTGGCTGATCTCCAATCAAATCAACTGGTTGCTATGGTTTGTGTTAGTATTAGTGTCTTGTGTGATTAGTATCATGATCCTATCAGCTCCGTACAAGAACTATCTCCAATTCTTATAGTCAATCATTTCTTCTTCAGCATAAGAAATATTAGTGAGGTATTATTATGGTTCTTGTGGTTGTAGAGTTACATAACTTCAGAGTTCTGTGAAGATGAGTGTGAATATGGTAAGACTAAGAAGCTTTAGGATGGTTTGAAGTATTTTGATAAGTTGATTTTGGAAAGGCCATTGTCATTTAACATTACATTTAATCATGTATTTGGGTCATTATCCAAGATATTAGGCCAAGTGAACCATGGGTTTTGTTGTATCAGAAGATGAGTTTGCTTGAAGTAAAACCCAATACTTATACATTCAGCATTTTGATCAATTCTTGTTGTAAATTAGGCCGAGTGAACCATGGGTTTTGTTTGCTTGGAGAGATTATCAATAGAGGGTATGATCCTGATACAACAAGAATTGATCATACCTGCCTTCACTTGTAATATTCTTATACACGGGCTTCGTGGAACTGGTCAAGTGGGTGTTTCTCTTCAGATAGAAAACAAGATGGTGAAATGGAACAGCAAACCTGGTGTTGTTTCGTATAGTACGATTATAGATGCACTTTTGTAAAGGAGGTTTAGTTGATCAAGCTTTGGTTCTCTTCTCTGAAATGCTTTGAGATTTGAATGTTGTACCCGATGTAGTTGCTCACTGTGGGTACAAAATACCGCATACTCATTTAGCATGCGAAATAACTCCTGTAAATAGTAAGCGAATACGAACGCATAAAGCACATCCAAGATGACGAGCCGGATGATGTCACTTAGTCACGATAATAGTGTGAAGAACTGTGCGGCAATGAAGAAATCGTGTGGCAATGATAAAGTCTACGGGACATTGACGCACATCAGATCCGAAATTAGGGGTTTTATTAGCTGTCCTCCACTATGTAAACTCCTATATAAGGAACCAAACACCTTTGTAGAAGAGAGATCTTTTTGGTAAGCTGAGATAAGATATTTAGGAGAGAGAGAGAGTTATTTGTTTCCAAGTTAGGGTTTTCCCTCATTATCTTTGTACTTGTTCTAATATTCAATAAAATATTTTGAGTATTTCATCATGGTTTCTTAGATTACTTCGTAGATTATCAATAGGGTATGGTTGTAGGATTTCCTGCAACTACATTTTGGCGCTAGAAAACAGCTCGAATGATATACCCTGTTGGTGAAATTCTTTAAAAAAAGATCAAAAATTTTCATCGTTTTTCTACGCTCTATTAACTATCTTTGAGAGTTTTGGAGGTTTAGATCTGAAAAACAAAAACAAAAGTTTTCAACTCAGAAAAATTATTTTCATTAGTAACATTTTCGGTTCTTTGAAGAGTACTTTTTCCTTTGTCAAGAGAAAATATTGTTCCAGGTAAAACAGATGGTGAGACAAGCATCTACAGCAGAACAAGTGATAACGACTAGGAGGAGCAGAAGAATCGCAGGAAGAAGAAGAAGCGAGATTGCCGAATCATCAAGGATGGGGGAAAGGAACAATCGAGGAAAGCAAGTCCAAACTCAGATCCAACGCGAACAGGCGGAGAACAACACCATCAATTATGATGAGGTAAGTGTCCACACTACAGGTACAGATACGACGGAAGAAAACGAGCAAAGAACTGGTGAGGAAGGACTAATAAGAGAAAATGAAGAGAACATGACCATAGAGGAGCTCCGACGAAGATTAGTCGCAGAAAGAAGGAGAGAAGAAGAAGCACGCGCGAATTTGACGCGTTAGAATGATGGGCTAAGAGAAGAGAATAACAGATTACAAGAATAGAGGTCATGAAGTACCACACGTGAAAGTTCAAGGTCAAGGACAAGTAGGAGCACGTCAAGGCATAGCCGATCTATCCGCAGGGATGTTAGACAGGAGCAGCTCTTAGATAACAACATTGTTGAAAATTTTCAGGTAGGTGATAATATGCGGGATGAGCGCGGTCATCATCGCATGGAACTGAAGCCACTCGATGATCGATATGTACAACAAGGATAAAATTATCGCACACAAGAAAACCGAAGAGGAAATCACAATGAGCGGCACGGTGAACATAACTACGTACATCATGATCAGGAAGATGAAACTGATGAAGAGCAAGGGAGGAAGATACTACATGGTAGAGAAATGTTGCGAAATCAACGAGAGCGCGAAGAAGAAGAGGAAAGAAACATTGATGCACAAATACGGGCAAGAGATGAAAGGAATGAAAGGGACAGACGAAAAAGAAAAAGAGGAGAGGCGGAAGAAAGAGAACTATAAGAGGCGATACGTCAAAATAGGCATGACAACAGACTAAGGGAATCACAGATGAAAAGACCTGCGCGGTAAGACGCAGACCAAACCATGAATGAAGCAATCTTTAGAGAATTAGCAGAAGTGAGAGCGATGATGACGACACAGAGAGATGGAGGTAGACGACAATTAGACGAAGCCATAGAAGAAGCAGGAAAAACACCATTCGCACAGCAGATACAAATGGCAGGAATACCAACTAAATGCACTTTACCTGTATTTACTAATATTTTTGATGGAAGCACTTGTGCAGTGCAGCATATAAAGGCGTACAGCAGATCTCTGTTACAATGAGAAGATAATGATGCGGTCTTATGCAAGTATTTTCCTGCCAGTCTAACAGGAGAAGCTTTGCAATGGTTTGAGGGATTGCCAATGGGAAAAATAACATCATTCAATCATTTACAGAGCATCTTTTTAGGAGCGTACATCAGTAACAACATGTTACGACCAGGAATAAAGAAGGTATTCAGCTTACGCAGAAGGATCAATGAGGGATTGCGACTCTTAACCATGCGTTGGAGAACCATGTGTAGTGAAATGACAGGGGGAGTGGATGAAAGGAATCTCATATTAGCTTTCATTAACGCACTTTTTCCAACAGATCTGTTGTATACGCAGATATTCAGGGTAAAGGATACCATAACAATGACAGAGTTGCACGAGTACCAGGAAGAGTACATCGGTCTCGAAGAAAAGCAAAAAAAAAGGAATCTTATCCAGTTGCGGTTACAAACGCATTCCAAGGAATGAAATCTTACTCCCAAAGATAACAAATGCATTTTCAAGCACATCCCAAGGAAGTCAAGAAAAGATGATAATGGAAGATAAGCAAAAGCAAGTCGCCATGAGCAGTATAGATCAATTAAAGTATGAAGGAGAACTTAGATAAAGACAATATAAAAACAATACAGGAAATAATAAGATTCCAAGGCTAGATAACCAAGCAGAAGGTTATGGGGGGAAGAAGCGATACTATAATCAAGGCCCAGGAGGAAGTAGAACAGTCTGGGAAGAAATAAAAATGTTGCGTCTAAATACCGCAATAGACAAAATATGGGAGGCGGTAATCTTAATGGAAGACATACCAGAACCACCAAATATGGGTCATGAGCCACCGTCAGGAAGAAGAAGCAGAGAGTTTTGTGCTTATCATCGGTTCCACGGTCACACCACAAGTAATTATCGAAATGTGCGAAAGATCATACTAAGAATGATAGATCCGGGGAAATTAAACCATTTTTTAGTCCCGCAACAACAGAATTTACCACCACCACCAGAAAGGAAGGCACCAGGAGTAGAAGCTGGAAGGAAGACATATTTGATTGAAGTATGAGCGAATGCCAGGAACTTATACTGTAACTCAATAATACACTCGTTCAGAAACATAGAAGATTTCCACGATAATGTCCTAAGTCGAGTTCATACAAGAGACAATGACGGAAAAGAGGTAGTCAACTTGGGAAAGATATCACCACTAAAAGGTTGGCAGAGACAACCAATCTCTTTCAACGCAGAAGAAGTACCAGGAAGCGGAGAATTGCATGAGAGTCCATTAGTTGTCAAATTGGAGATTAACCCAAAAGCAAAGAATGAAGAAGAAGAAGAAGAAGATAATGACGCAGACGCAAGGGCAATAAACGGAATATTGATAGATCCTGGAAGCTCAGTGGGTATATTGTTTTACCATACTTACAAGACTATGGGAGGCAGAGACGATGACCCCATCCCTTCAACTTACAAGATTTATGGTTTCAATGGATCGGCCAATAAACCAAAAGGAGAAATAACAATGCGAATACCACTCAAAACCATAACCATATAAATAGTATTCTGCGTGGTTGATGTAGAGTCTCCATACAATGCCTTGATAGGCAGGCCATGGTTACACAACATCCTTGGAGTGGATTCAACTTTTCATCAATGCATCAAATTTCCATTACCTCAAGGCATTGGAGTAATAAGAGGAGATCCAAATGAGGGAAAATCCTGTCATGAGATTGATGTTGACAAAAGTGAAGAACGCACGAACAAGCGAAGATATTGGAAGAGGGAAATACAAGAAGGAAAGCGAAGTGAAAGGTTGATGGTCGATGTTGTGAACAAGGGCGTAGAAATAAACAAAACTTCTGCTAAGGCGACAACCACCGCACAAGAGGACGAACCTAGTAAGTGCGTCGAAAAAAACGAATTCAAGATAGGAGAGCTAGTATTGAGACAAATACCTCCCTGCCAGAAAAGTGGAAATGGAATAAAGAAGAACATATGGGATGGACCTTACATAGTTAAGAAGGTCATTGGAAATTGAATATACGAATTAATGGAGAGGGGAAAAGAGGAGGAAGGAAAACTTAACCAATTTATGAACTAAGCATATTTGAAGAAGTATGATACGTGCAAAATCTAAACATGACAGAAGAAATGGTCGGTATTGGAGCCTAATGAAGTGGATGAAGGAAGTGAAAAAGTTGAAAATATATTTACACCAAATAAGTTATTATGTAAGAGAATAATTGAAGAAAAAAGACATCAGAATTGTACTAATCAAGAATATGAATGAAAAATTCTTCTTATTCTTTATGTATATATATATAAGAAAAAGGAAAAAAATAAGACCTTAATAGAAGTCAACAGAAGTTAAAACCTCTAACTAGGGAGGCTAGGCATCCAATTGTGGCGTGCACCCTAGTTCGCATAATAGCAAAAGGCAATAATAAGACCTAACGCACATCATAATTGGGGAAAACCTAGTTAGCATGACTCAGGAGAAAGCTACACCGACCCTGGAACCTGAGTCATGGAGATTTGGGGTGAAATGAAATCCCTTCCAGCAGAGACGCCTTAGTCGTAAGACTAAGGTGAGAAGGTATCTCCTAAGGAGTGTAGAAACTCGATCAGGGCGCCGAGGTACACGGTTGAGTCAAGAGTGCCTGCGGCGTCTGGAGCGTACCTGGCCGCTCTTGGCAAGTCCTGACTATGATACACTCGGTCCTCAAGAAACCCCACTTAAGGTGCGGTCCCGTAACCATAAGCCATATCGGCGGAGGGGTAAGAGGACGCGAACACAACTGATTGTTTCATCACTGGATGGGAAGATCCCACCTTAACCCGGTAGGGGTAAGCTCCCTTGAAGGGGCAGTCAGGAGGAATATAAGGACGGCACCCTCCATTAGGGAGCTGAATTTTTTCAAAGATGCCAATGTCATGAGACTTTTACTCACAGGAGTAATAAGACTTGTCATATTGGCGTATCAATACATCCTGCAGAGGAAATAATACGAGAAATGATAAGGCGAAATCAATGGGTCATTGCATGAAAATGTAAAGACCGCCTGCGATTTCGTCGCACAATCAATGATACGTATAGGAAAAATAAGACCTCTAATTAGGGAGGCAAAATAAGACTTCATGAGAAAAACCAAATTGAAACTAATATTGTTCTGCAGGAAAAAAAGAATGTTAAAAAGAAAGGAGCTCAAAGATTAACACACACATATAAAATAAAGTTAAGGAGTAAGATGATGCATAGGCGCGAAAATGATAATACAAGACATAGCTGAGGCAGAACACAAGGACACAATCATGAGGTAAAATAAAGGAGAAATCATTATGGTATGAAACTTAATAATTTCGCTGCATAACAGATACCTGTGAAGGCATAGATGATAGATTAACGCATAATAAATTACTGCATATTATAGACTTATGCATATATGATACAAAATAACATACGCACAATCCAACCATCTTGTGGCGACTAACAGAGGAAAGAATGGGAATGCAAACACATGAAGAAGTGTTACCCGCCATTATATGATAAGTTCACGCATATGTTATATGTTATTATTAACGCATATGTTATACATTATTGTCACTGGAAAAACGTTTTTCTTTCGATTAATGACAAATTGCAGGATAGCAGCAAAAAAAGGATTATACATTAAAGAAAAAGATTATACATTCAAGTCTCCTTTCTGAACAAAAGATGAAAAGGGAGAGCATAATACAAAGAGTAGGTGAGGACTTTAAAAGCGGAGAATAAAAAAGCAAAACAGATTTCAGAAGATGCGACTATTTCCCGCCCATATCATCTTTTTCAGAAATAATGGTCTTAACCAATTCAGCATGATCAGACTCAAGGCTAACATTTGTAGCTAAACCATTCCTAGTATTATCAATAACCCTAGCAGCCCACTCAAATTCATCGTCATTTTCTATAAGTAGTCGAGAGCGGTCCGTGTTCTCTCGAGCAATTAATACGTTCTTTTCGCTTATAACTTGATCTCTTTCCACTTAAACTTGGAGATTAACTTCATGAAACTCCTTTAAAGCTTTCGCACCCTTTAAAATAGCCTCATCCTTCTCGGTTATAAGAGCGGCATTTCTCGCCTCCAAAATTTTAATCTTTTCCTTTGCTTCACAATAGCGACGCCTAAAGCCATTACTAACGGATAACATGCTCCTATGCTCAACTTTAAGGATTTCATATTTTGACTTCAGTTCCACAGGGTTAAGAGCTTCTAGGTCAACATTAACAACGTCATTTAAGGAGGAATTAAGATGCTCTAAAAGGATCTCATCTTCGACCGGATAATTAATGGCTTCATCAGTTAAGTTGTAAATTTCTGCAAACACAAAAAATTAAAAGGAGGCGAAAATGACGCACAAATATAAAAGTGGAAGCAACAAAGGGCTACATACCGATCAATTGATTATTCCTCTCACGAAGATCAGTAACATCGTTCTTATAAGTGGAAACCTCAGCTTTAAGTTTGAGATTTTCAGCCTCAAAAGAATGAAGCTTACTTTGAAGATCTGAAGTGACAGCGTAAGACATACGGGCACTCTGCGATAACATAAAATGGGGGTTAAAATAAACACAAAGCATAAAAGTATCATAATAGCGGACGCGACGGTATAAAAATTACCAAAGATCCAATTGCGAAATTAAAGCTTGGACTTAATGCAGAGGCAACTCCTCGTAAGGATTTATAACTCAAAGAAGGAGCGTCACAAATTTTAGCAACCGCTTCGCATGTACGAGTCAATGGATCATTATTGATAGCTGATAAAGAATCAGAAAAGATATTTGACAACTGATTCATAGGAGACGCGGATGAGGAATCTTCAGGAGAAAGTAGCGCGTCATCATAGGAACTAGTATTTGGAGGAGTGGAAGAAGATAATTTCCTCTTCTTGGAGATATTCTTAGCAGTGGATTTAGAGGAAACCTTCTTGCCCCTTACTTTTAAAGGAATATCACCGCATTTGCTTGAATCCGCAGCGTCAACAGTCTCAGCCTACGCGCATAATGAAAGATAAGAAACAGAGGCAATAATATTGTTAAATTTCAAGTAATAATATTTCTTACTTCATTATCACGCGAATCTGACGCATAAGACGCAGCTTTATTAGTCTTCTTTTTCTACTTTGCAATCTGAAATCGAAGGGAGAAATAAGAAAAACGAAGAACAATAGAAAGGAAATAGATAGAAAGACGAAGAAAAAAGTAGTATACCACATCATGTTCCTCAGGCCATCTGAACTCCCAAGGTTTATAAGAGGCAAACTCCGCGGGAAGAGGAAGAATTGAACCATCAGCGCTATTACCAGTAATGTAAGGACCCTCCAAAACGATAGGATACTCCACCCAGCGAGTATCCTTTGATTTACGAGCAGTGTTATTAGAGGAGTCATGAAAGTAAACATCCCGCATGATCCTCTCGTCTTCTGCAAAACCGTCTTTTCTCATCAGGCGAATACCCCAACGGAATGATTCATTCTTCACAATGACAACATCATAGTGGAGAAAGAAGTTCTCAACCGTGTACTCTGCAGGGATGATTTCTTTTTGTGCTTGGTCAGGGTTCCTTACATTTTATGGATAAGCAGATTCTAACCCTGCCGCACGACGAGCGTACACCATCATTATCCTGATGCAGTCACCACTCAATTGGAATATGCCGCGCGAAAATCTCACATCAGATAGAAGCTCATAGAACAAGGGGATCTGAGGATTATAGAGAGGAATGGGAAGACCAGCGAGCAGTTTCCCGAGCGAAATAATGATTTCTGATCGTCCCATTGATTGAGCAAAAACCATTTAGGTTCAAGAGAAGAAGTAGATTATGATCAAGGAGGAATGGATAATGTAAAACCTCTATGCTCGAATTCAGCCTTTAATCTCTTGAACTCTTTAACATTCTTCCAACCTGGTTTAAGTGGCATTTTTAGAATGGGAATGAAAGATAAGAGAGATTCAATCAAGATGATCAGGATCAAAATGATCAAGAAGAAGATGATAACGAAAAACGGAGTTCGCAACTGAGAAAAAGTAAAAAGAAGATAGAAGAAACAGTTAAAGATGGAAAGAAGGCGCGAAGTAGAGTGTGATGATCAATCAAAGATTGAACGAAACTAAAGAACATTTGAACAGTAAAAATTGCAGAGAACGAAGAAGGAGAGAAAGAATAAAAATGTGAAGAAGAGAGCGTACTGGAGTATATAAAGGATCATATTTCCTTTCCCGAGATATCTCTTTTACGGACGCATTAATGACAAGATAGATATAAAGAGACGGTTGTCAAATCCTGCAGGGACGTGTCGAATGATGAGTGGAGAAGTCAGCACGTGGGAATAGTCATGCCAAGATCTCGAATACTGTCAGTG
Source organism: Papaver atlanticum (assembly GCA_023531105.1). Lineage (NCBI taxonomy): Eukaryota > Viridiplantae > Streptophyta > Magnoliopsida > Ranunculales > Papaveraceae > Papaver > Papaver atlanticum. The sequence continues at coordinate 559,133 of JAJJMB010010543.1, read as the reverse complement.
AAAAGGAATATGAAAAGACGAACGGGTGCAGCAAAAGTAAAATCATAGTTTCTCTCACCGCTCCTTCTTTGAAAGAACGATAGGAGAAAAGGCAAAATGTGGGTACAAAATACCGCACACTCATTTAGCATGCGAAATAACTCCTGTAAATAGTAAGCAAATACGAAGGCATAAAGCACATCCAAGATGACGAACCGGATGATGTCACTTAGTCACGATAATAGTGTGAGGAACTGTGCGGCAATGAAGAAATCGTGTGGCAATGATAAAGTCTACGCGACATTGACGCACGTCAGATCCGAAATTATGGGCTTTATTAGCTGTCCTCCACTATGTAAAAGGAACCAAACACCTTTGTAGAAGAGAGATCTTTTTGGTAAGCTGAGATAAGATATTTAGGAGAGAGAGAGAGTTATTTGTTTTCCAAATTAGGGTTTTCCCTCATTATCTTTGTACTTGTTTTAAGATTCAATAAAAGATTTTGAGTATTTCATCATGGTTTCTTAGATTACTTCGTAGATTATCAATAGGTTGTGGTTGTAGGATTTCCTGCAACTACACTCACAATTCTTTTTGATTAAAGGAGTTTGCAATTCAGGATGGTTAAGTGAGGCCACGAGACTCCTTGAAGAAATGGATAATAGAGGAATCTCTGCAGATATAACGACTTATAAGCGGTGATTTGCAGTCATATTCAGGTAGGTCTTGAATTTACTCTATCCGACTCAAATTACATCAGTTTTGGCGTCAGTATGACATTGCTTGAAGAATTACTGTATCAGATGAGGTCTATTCACGTAGGGGGAGTTGTGATTCCAACGTTTATCCATCAAATCATTCCACTGACAAGATGGGATGGTTTAGACGAGCAAAGAACAAGCTTGGGGGCATGTTTTGTCAACAGGACTTATAATTCTATGTTTCATGTTCACTGCTTAGGTGGTCAATGGTAAGAAGCAAGAAGATATTTTGATGAAATGATGCATCGAGGGATTTTACCTGATACAATAACCAACCAAATTAAATTTACAAACACCAAGTTCACATCAGAAACAAATTAGAAATTTACATCAGCCACCTTAGCTAGTAAATGGAACTGAACATGTTAAACAAAAGTCCTGGTTATGCTCAAGCTAAGGATGCAGATGCGCTTTACTCTGTTGTTATTGCTGCAGCTGTGACGGGGTTTGCAATAGTTTGGAAGAGGTGGCAGTGAGAAAGTTGTCAGTCACCAACTCAAGTGGCACTTTAGCATCAGTGATGAGGTATTCTATTCACTTTGGCGATTTTGTATTATGTTGATATTATCTAGTCTTTTGCTGAACCAGAACTTCGTAGCACCATTAGTGACTTTCAGCCATCAGCTGCCACCTATTTGATAAAATTTGTATTGCAGCAGTTTGTTTTTCAAATAGTCACCTTACAGACACTATCAAATCTGGTATTTTTATCCATTTTGATACCAGACCTTGACATCTCTGATACTCTAGTTGAGATTCTTGAGAAGAAAACTTCAACTGTTCTCCTTACAAAGTAACCTCATTATGTAATTGTGAAACCAGAAACCTACTGATATATGTAGGGCTATGTAAGATTTCTTTTTCCAACTTGTATAAACCATTTTTTCATATGCCTGTCATCTATATTTTAATCCTTTAATTTTGAAGGAAGATTCAATGCCCAGCATTACTTTTACGTGTAACCACAATTGATCCAGATGGTTAGATAACAAATGTGAAAGAGAATATTGAATAAGAATTGTAACCTGATGGAATCATCACTTTTTTGTTCCTAATATAAGTGGGTACTTCACTGTTGTATGATTAAGCAGGTACTGTCAAAGATGCGAAGCTTTTTTTGGTCTTCTAGGATGCTGCTTCAGCTAAAGTATCAGTTTTGTTGGAGGTTTCGCTGAGGCTTTAAACTTTTGCAAGTGTGTCCATCTAAGTCGTTCGAAAAACACATGCAACGAGAATTGTTTCAGCAATTTGCGAGTCTTTATCTTTGACCAGTCAAATCCGGTGGGTTTCCACCGGAAACTACTACACATAACAAATGAATAAAAGTCCCTGTTGAATGGCATTAATAAGTTCAATTATCCAATAATGCTGATTAATAAAATGTATATTATACATCGTAGATAATTGGTTCTCTGCAGGTTTGTCCCAGTGTGCATTAGTCTTCGAAAGTTGGTGAGGATTCTATTCAAGTCACTTTCCCATACACAACTGCATTGTTCATACAATACTGATGTCAAGGTACGCGACAAGTTGATGTTCATAAACATATTAAAAACTTTGATTTTTTTAAATGCAATTTGCATATAGATTGAAATTGCATGTGATTTGACCTTAAAATGCACATTCAACTCTAGTTTCAAAGCAAACTTTTATTATACCACTATAATCTCTAGTTTCTCTCTACACAGTCATCAGAATCACCGCAAAAATTACTTTGCCAATCCGTCTTCCAACTTTTCATCAAAAAAATAAATCTACCTGGCTAGTTCTTTTTGCATTGCCATCAATAATCTCACTCAGAGAGCTCATTATATAGTTGTTTCACAAGAGAAATTTTATTTTTACATTTACGAAAGTGATGCCTGCTTCAATACTTATTCCAGTTTTAGTATCTCCACTTATTACAAATTTATTTGGGTTTCTCAGATCCCTTATAGAAAGCGATTTCGAACTAATTTCTGGTGTGAACGAAGAGTTCGAGAGACTCTCCAACATATTATCAACGATTCTTGATGTTCTCAAAGATGCCGAGGTTAAGCAACTTCACCAGGAGGCTATCCGTAATTGGCTAAGGAAACTAAAGGATGTTGCTTATGATATTGAAGACTTTTTCGATGAATGCGCGACTGACGCTGCTATAAGACGCTCAACAGAAATACTGAAACCTAGTAGCAGATGCAACAACGTTAAGGTATTCATTACTGGTTCTGTTCCTAAATTTCTTGGTTGCAAACCAAGTTCATCGTCCTGCCGTACAATTGCAAAAAGAATTGAAAAATTTATTAAAAAAATAAATGAGATTACCGAACTAAGGAAGAATTTTCCATTGGAGTCCCGTGTGAATGCAGATTTTTGTCAGTCAGATATGAAACAATCTAGAAAAACTTCTTCTTACTTAAGTGCACAGGTTTATGGAAGGGACCAGGATAAAAAATACATCGTGAATCTGCTAAAAGGTATTAGCGAGGATGGCAATAATTGTCAGGGTGGAGATATTTTTGTATGTCCCATCGTAGGTATAGGCGGTCTTGGGAAGACAACTCTTGCTAAAATGGTTTACCACGACGAAATGATTGTAAAACTGTATAAAATCAGACTCTGGATTTCTGTTTCTGAAAATTTCCGTCAAGAATCACTTTGTAAGGCTATCTTAGAGTCAAGTGGTGATGAGTCTGCACGTAACCTTGATAGCTTGGATGTTCTTGAATCTCGTCTCCGTAAACTATTGGATGGTAAAAGGTTTCTAATCATATTAGATGATGTATGGAATGAGGATCAAGTAAAATGGGATGTTTTTATGTCTTCGTTGAGATGTGGAGCTAAAGGTAGTTCGATTGTGATAACAGCTCGAAGTGCAACAGCAGCACCAAGAATGTCTACTACAGCATATCATCCAGGAATGTTATCGGAAGAGGATTGTTGGTCTTTGTTCAAGCACCATGCGTCTTTTTCAGCTGAGGATGAAACAACCTATCCAAAGCTAGAAGAAATTGGCCGGGGGATTGTAAAGAGATGTGGAGGTATACCTTTGGCTGCAATAGCACTTGGAGGGTTACTTCATGGTGGAACAAATGAAAAACAATGGTTGTTTGTGGAAAGTAGTGAACTTTGGGAGCTTGAAGATCACAAATTCAATGCAATTTTACCTGCTTTGCAGTTAAGTTACAATCATTTACCCTCGAATTCGAAGCAATGCTTTGTTTTCTGCTCAGTCTTTCCGAAAAACCACAAATTAGTAAAAGAAGAATTAATTTACCTCTGGATGGCAAATGGTTTTCTTCAATCTAAAGCAGGCGGCATATTGCATCCAGAAGATATAGGTAATAAGGTTTTTGAAGATTTATCATTGAGATCATTCTTTCAAGACTTCAAAACAGATGAAGAAGGCAATATTATACAGTGTAAAATGCATGATTTGATACACGATCTCGCTTGTTCAGCTATGAGGGATGAATGCTTAGTCTTGCGGAGTGATGGAGGTAAGGGAAGTACTCTGGGGATAGCAAACAGTAATGGTACTACACATATGTCAGTGGTTGACAGTTCAGTCGGGTCTCTGCTTCCAGAAAATTCACCACGCTTGCGTACACTTATCCAGTTGCAGCAACATACTCCCATCATCTCAATTTCTTCTCTTGAAGCCATTTTCTCAAATCTAAAACGTCTACGTGCATTAGACATGAGATGTACGGATTTAAGCACAATCCCAAACTCCGTCAATAAGCTGAAACATCTGAGGTACCTCAACCTTTCTTTTACTAGTATTGCCATGTTACCAAATGAACACTTCTGTAGCCTAATTAACCTGCACACCTTGAAGTTATCTGAATGTCATGATCTCATATGTTTACCGCAAGAAATGAGGAAACTGACGAATCTTAGACACCTAGACATTAAGGGGTGTTACAAATTAACTCAAATGCCAAAAGATATGGGGAAACTGATTTTTCTCCAGACGTTAAGTTTATTCATCGTTGGGGAAGAAACCGGTTGTGGTATCACAGAATTGAAAGACCTTCACCACCTCAAAGGAGAGCTAGTGATTAAAGGATTGGAGCATGTAAAAAATTCAGCTGATGCAGGAAACTCAAATTTAGTGGAAAAACAGTATTTGGAATCAATTAAATTGTACTGGTCCTCATCAAGAGCAGGAACAGAAGAAGAAGAAGTAGGAGAAGCTCTCCAGCCTCACTCAAATATAAAAAAGTTGCATATAGAAGGATACAGGGGTACCAAATTTCCACAATGGATTGGGACCGGGGTTTCTCTGCGGCTACCGAACTTGGTAAAAATCTCTCTTAACAATTGTCATTGTGAACATCTGCCACCACTTAATGAACTACCAAACCTCAAGTTTCTTGAAATATGCTATATGATCTCAGTAGTGCAATGGATCAACAAAGATTTTTATCATCATCCTATCAGTGGTCAACTCGTCTCTTTTTTTCCATCGCTCGAAGTACTTGACATTCATCACATGTATAATTTGGAGAAATTTTCATCACCATTGCCTTCATCACTATCATCTTTGAGATCATCGTCAAGCCTGCTAAAGAAGAAACCAAGAGGAGGTCAAGGACAAGTATTAGCATTTCCAAATCTTAAGAAATTAAACATAGTTTGCTGCCCCAAGCTGATAGAATCTATCTCATTACCTTCTTCTCTCAAAGAATTAGATATACGGAACAGTCATGAAATGGTAGTCTTGAAATGCTTTGAGAACCTCCCTTCTTGTCTTTCGCATCTGAAAATCGTTGGAATCCCCAATTTGGTATCTTTTACGATGGATGCAGCAGAAGAAAAAGGGAAGCTAAGCAGTCTTACTTATCTTAAGATTAAGGCTTGCCCCAAGCTCGAGACTCTGCCTAATGAATTTTTTGAAATTTTCAGTTCACTGACCCGTATTAAGATTATAAGATGTTCCGAGTTGATCAAATTACCTGAAGGAATGCAGAATCTCAGCTCCCTCAAAATATTATGGATAGAAGATTGCCGTGGTCTCAAGTCTTTAAACAGTGGTATGCAGCATCTAACAACCCTTGAGGAATTGAGGATTTGTGATTGTCCAGAACTGGAATTCTTGTCAGAAGATTTTCAAAATCTCATTTCTCTACAAAATCTAGAACTTGAGGGCTTACCTAAGATAACAGATTTGCCTCCAATTGCTATATTTAGAAGTGGGGGATCATCAAAACAGCCAATCAGCACAGTTTTACCAACACTTACAAGAATGACCATCAATAATTGTTCTGGCCTAACGAGATTGCCTGAGTGGTTATCCTACCGCACATCGCTTGAGGAATTGGAGATTTTGGATTGCATGAACTGCAAACTCTTACCAGATGGCTTGCAAAGACACACATCTCTCACTTTTTTGACGATTCAGAACTGCCATCCAGATCTATATAAAAGATGTGAGAAGGATAAGGGAGACTACTGGCATAAGATTGCGCACATTAAGCATCTCTCAATAGAAAAATGAAGAAGAGTAGTTCATCAGGGAGACAACTGGGAATCATTCAACCATGGCATAGTAAGGCAGGACAATAACCAGGTAATTCTAGTGACATTCGAGTTGATATGTGTACATATGAACATTGTCACAAAACTTAAAACTTAAAATAAAATATTGCTTTTTCCAATTGCATAACTGCATCGACACTCTTGTTTTAGAAAAATCGGAGATCAAGGTTTTTGATGCCAAACAGCCAAAGATAGACAGTGTTATTATTATTTTTTTAAGTTTGTGTTTTGGGCCATATGTTACTACATATTGCCACTTTTGCTTCCCAGACCACGGATATAACAATGATACTTTTCGTTTTCAAAGTTCTTAGCACAGACATCTATGCATGTTGCATCTAATTGGTATGTAATTTTTCATGCAGATCAACAAATATAAAACGAACTGCTACCGAGGACCAGAGAGTTTATTACTACTGACCTTCGGATGCCACCGTAGAATCTGCATTGCCAAAAATACTGGAATGAGATTGATTCAGACTTCTATTGTAGATACAGAAATAAAACTAATTAGATTTGTGCCCGTGCTACGCACCGGGCTTTTTTTTCTTCTTTCCATTTGGTTTGCCCGGGGCTTCGCCCCGCCCCATGGAGATGCAATTTTGATTTGGTGTGCACAGGGCTTCGCCCCGCCCCATGTCGATGCATTTTTGATTTGGTGTGGCAGGGCGAATACATTAAATAGATGGAGAAAAAAGATAGAAAATATGCGCGGATTTTAATTCTTTGTTTTATTTTCGCAGAAAATATGTGGATTTATTTTTTTTCCTTTATGTATTAATTTGAAGAAAAAAAAAATCATAATATAATAGGTACTCAACTTCTGAATTGAATTTGGACTTCCAAAAAATTCCAAACACCGTAAATTAATTTTTCTTTCTGGAATTGTAATTTTTAGACTAATCATATGTTGCCAAGTGTCCTCACCAAAACTCTCGTTTCACAAAAGCCACAAAAAGATTATTTCGGCCAATAGGATTCTAGGGTTTCCTCACCGTTCAACATGAAAACTTTATTTGTCTAGGCCTTTAAGTCTTTAAAGATGTGTGTCTAGCCTACCTATAGTTATATTTAAAATAAAATTTAGCACAAGCCATGAGAGAGTTAAAACTCATATTTTGTATAAGGTATGAGTTTTTCTTCTCATTTTTGTTCATAAGCATAAACCACAAATTTCTTTCTCCGTTTTGCTATAGGTTTTGTTCGTTTTCAATCTATTATTTATCAATCTATTATCTATCTATCTATCTATCTATCTATCTAGTATTTTAGAGGCATATATTCTAGTTTGTTTGTTTTTTTTGATAAGAAGACTTTTATTTATTTATAAAGGAAGTTTACATTACATAAGATGGGGTCTAATATGAGATTAGCCCTTTCTAGGAAGTTAATTTTTTCACAACTGCTCATATTCTCCGTAGAGAAGTAGATAATTTTCCTAGATCTTACCTCCTTAGCAAGTCTATCTTCAAAGTCTACAAACTTTCTATCTTTATACAGAAAGGAAGCCGTATTACAAGTATTAAAAGAAAATTTGCATCTGTTGATGCTGGTTTCAGCTCTCCAAGGCTGGTCTTCAGGGCTTAATTCTCCATTTAACGTCTTCACCAAAACTTGACAATCATTGATAAAGCAACAGTTGCTGAGATTTAATTCCTTCGTCCATCTGAGAGCCCCAACTCCTGCTTTTGCTTCTGCTTCTAAGGGGCAGGAAGCCCAGTTGGTGCCTGTTCTGCAGTCTTTCCTGTTTCCTGATTTGTCCAGAATGGATATTGCATAACCCATAGAGAAATCAGCTTCCAAATAAGAGGCATCAAAATAAATAAACCAATCATAATCTCTATTGTCCTCAGTACAGTTAACATTGCACAAACTTTTGTTAAGCTTAATATTTGGTTATAGCAGGAGAGTTCCTAGTGAAAGCATAACTCTGGTGGGTAGAATTAATAGTGTCAATCAAATTTTGACGCACTGGCAAAACATTGTCATAGTTAACTCTATTTCTGAATTTCCAAATCGACCAAATAATGTAAGATATTTTATCAAGACTATTTTTAAAATCTTTGTTGTTCATCCAGAATTTAAACCAAGCCAAGATATCATTATGAACTCTGGAGTTATAAATATTGTTAAAACCAAAATAATCCCAAACTTTTTTTGTAAACTGACAGTTAACAAATAAATGCATTTCATCCTCAAGTGTAAGACTATCACAAAGCAAACAGAAAGGGTTTGAGTCTTTAACATATTTCGACATCTTTCAACCTAAAGCAAGAGCACCTGAAACAATTTTCCAACAGAACATATTTACTTTAGGCATAATGTTTAACTTCCAAATCTGTTTCCAAAAGGAAGCTTCGTCCTTATTAGTGTTAGTCTTAGTGAGGAAGTTATGGGCAGATTTAGTAGAGAGTTCTCCTGAACTAGTAGATTTCCACCTAATTCTATCTGGTTTGTCCATGTTAACAGTAATAAAGTTGATAGCATTATGAAAAGAAGTATCTATATACTTAGTAATAATATTCATATTCCAGTCCCTATTATTATTAATCAGGTTATTAACTGTTATAGGTATATTGTTATCTATAGTGACAGGAGTTAGCGGAGGAAATTGGTTAGGAATCCAGAGCTCAGTCCAAATGTTTATATCTAATCCAATTTTCACTTGCCAGACACTGTTATTTTTAATAATCTCTAATCCTTTCCTATACTAGACCAAATCCAAGAGATTCTATACTTTCTGGTTTTCCTTAAAGGATTATCATTTCTAAAGTATTTATGCTTAAGGATTTTAGCCCAGAGCTGATCTTGATTGTGAATTAGTCTCCAGGCCAGTCTAGTGATTAAAGCAAGGTTATATTTATGAGGAATTATAATCCCTAAACCCCCTTCTCTAATATCTTTAGTAATACTAGGCCAAGCTTTAGGATAGTAACATTTCTTTTTGTTTTCCTTTTGCCACCATAAGTCTCTCTGAATTCTGTCTAAGTTGTCTAAAGTTTGTTTAGGAAAAGAAAGACATTGCATTTGATGATTAGGGTTAGCACTAAGAACAGTTTTAATTAAAACTGTACGACCAACATGATTAAACATCTTTCCAATCCAGCCTTCAAGGGCCACATAGTATTTGTTAAGTAAAGGTCCAAAGTTATCAACTTTGTTTCTATCAAAGAAAAGAAGAGTTCATAGATATTTATCATTCTTATTGATTTTTCTAACTTTAAGAATTTTGGAAATGATTTTGCAATGTTTATTATGAGTTTTAGGAGTAAAATAGATTCCATATTTTTGAAAATTGATGACTTGACCTGTCATTTGACCAAAAAGATTGAGAATGTAAACTATATTTTTAGCTTCAAATAGACTGGCTTTAGAGAAAAGAAAGCAATCGTCCGCAAAAAACAGGTGAGAAACAGAAGGAGCAGTTTTTGTGACTTTAATCCCAGAAATCTGCATATCCTTTTCAGCTTTGAGAAGAAGCTTGGAGAGAACCTCCATGCAAATAATAAACAGATAGGGTGAGAGAGGGTCTCCTTGGCGGAGACCCCTGGATACAAAGAATTTCTCACCAGGAATTTCATTCAAAAGAACAGAGAAAGAGGTAGTGGTTATACATTGCATGATAAGTTGACACCAATCCTCACAAAAACCAAAAGAAAGAAGAGTCTTATTGAGAAAGTCACATTATATTCTATCGAAAGCCTTAGATAAGTCAATTTTTAGGGCCATATTACCATTCTTATTTTTAGAAATTTTCATGGAATGAAGAATTTCATGGGCCACAATAATATTGTCAGTAATTTGACGACCAGGAATAAAGGCAGATTGATTTTGAGAAATAATTTTATAAAGAAGAGGCTTAAGTTTATTAGTTAAGATTTTCGAGATAATTTTATAAGTAGCATTACTAAGAATGATGGGACGAAAATCACTAGGAGTAGAAGGGTTTTGAACTTTAGGAATTAGAGTAATTTAAGTGTAGTTCATTTCTTTAAGAATATATTTTTTGTTGAAAAAGTCTTGAACAAGGTTGATAATATCAGTTTTAACGATATCCCAATGCTCTTTAAAGAAGCCAGGCGGGTAACCATTTGGACCAGGAGAGCCCCATTGATTCATATCAAAAAGGGAATTTTTAATTTCAATTTCATCAAGAATTTTAATTAGCAGGTTGTTATCATCCTCATTAATGCATGGATCAATAAGACTGTCAAGAATTTCAAGGTGTTGAGCCTTAGCGGATGTACTAATACTTTTAAAATGGTTTATTAACATATTATGGATTTGAGGACCATTATCAATCCAAAGACCTGTTTCATCCCTAAGAGCATGAATATGATTTATTCTTCTTCTGTTATTAGCAGTTTGGTGGAAAAAAGCAGTATTTCTATCCAAAAAAAATTATAAACTTATCTTTAGAGAGGTGATTCCAATAATCAGTCTCTCTATCATACCAAATTTTAAGATTATTCTGAGTATCTTTAATCTCTAAGATAGGTAAAGGAGTTATAGTATGAAGGTATTCCATTTTCTTATTAAGATTATCAATGTTTTGGAAAATGTTGTCGAAAACAGTTTTATTCCACTTAGAGAGGATATGGGATAGATTTTTAAGCTTTCCCTGAACTCTATAAGCATAAGAACCATTTATGTTATAATGCCAGTTATTAGAAATAAGGCTTCGAAAGCTATCATGACTAAGCCAAGTTCTAATGATGTTAAAAGGCTTGTGTCCACTTTTTATAAGAGGCTTACAAGTTAAAAGAATAGGGGTATGATCAGAGCCAACTCTAGACAGGTGACTAACAATAGCATAAGGATACATATTAGACCAGCAGGAAGAGGATAGGACTCTATCAATACGTTCTATTATATTTTCCTGACCTTCCCCATTATTCGACCAAGTAAAGGGTATGCCCAGATATCTAAGGTCCAATAAACCAAGGTTTTGAATATTGTCATGAATAAATTTGTTAACACTAGAGTGACTATTTCCTCCTTGTTTTTCATTAACATGAAGAATGAAGTTTAAATCTCCTAATATAATCCAGGGAAAACTAGAGTTTAGTCTACAAAAATGATTTATTTTATCCCACTGAGCTTGTTTTCCTTGAGCATTAAGAGAACCATGCATGCAAACAGCATTCCAAACATTGTTGAAACAATCATGAATTTTAAAAAAACAAATATCAAAGAAATCAGCAATGCATTTAACTTTGACATTGTTGTGCCAGGCAATAAGAAACCCACCAGAGAGTCCTATCCTAGGAACTACTAACCATTCATGAAAGTTTAAATTTCTATCTAGAATATTCATATTATCTCTAAGAGATTTAGTTTAAGCTAGGAAAATGAAGTCAGGATTATGTTTCTTGAGCAGGTATTTTAAGTGATTTTTTGTAAGGGGTTTTCCAATCCCCTGCACATTCCATGATAGTAATTTCATTGTGATAAAACAAGAATTTATAAGATACTGGATAATAAATCTAAGATCAGGCACAGAAAATAAAACTATGTTCAGGATAAAAATATAGGATATTAAATTTTTAGGATGGGTAAAGATATTAACATAGAAAGTAAGTATTGAAATTAGTTTTATAGTTGTCAAAAGAACCTGATTAGCTTGTAGAACTTGGGTCTCTGCATCCACAGGAGATACAACAGCAGGCATGGTATTTCCATGTTTAGAGATATTATGGGTCTCATCAGCCATTGTTCCATTAGAAGATTCACCGATTTCTATCACCACCTCTTTTTCTTTTGAAACCTCCTCAGAAAGTCTATCAAGAGCTTTAGCAATTTCTTTTGAATAATTATCCATGTCCATGTAATCAGAAATCACATCTTCACCTCTTCTTCTCTTATTGGCTCTTTTATCATTCAAGTTTCACTCTGATGAATAGACAGCCTGAACAACAACTGGAGATTTCTACTTCATCAACTCTTTCAACAGCTTGAACCACATTTTCTTGCCTATCAATTCCTTCATTTTCAGTTGCTCCATTATCATCAACCATTTCAGTCTCCCCCTCTTTATCTATGGGGATATCATGAGCTTTAGCTTGCTGATTCCGACCACCATTTATTTCTTCTAGTTCATTATTATCTACTTGTTCATCAAAAGGATCAACAACTTGGAGATTCAAGGCAGGAACAGCTAACCATACAATATTAGCAAGCAAACCACAGTAATTCTCTTTATGGTTAAAAATATAACAGCTCCTACAAGTAGCTGAAGGAAAACCCAAATAGAAAATTGCAATCTTGACTTTTTCACCATCTTCAAGAGTAATATGAACTTTTCTCACTAGAGGTAAGTTAACATCAACTCTTACCTTAGCCTTAACAACACCAGTAGCATCTCTGTTGAGAATGGTAATTGGTTCACCAGCTTGAGAAGCAATCATCTGAAAAATGTTATCTCTATCCAAATCCGCTCTCAATCTGAATTCAACAAAAAAAACTTCAAATTGAAATATAGCATTCTGCACATTCATATGGAACCACCATGGCAACAGAACAAGCAGGTGACCACCAACTGAATGAGGCCTTCCTCTATGAACTCTTTAAAAAACTTCTCTGGAGTGAATGCGAAAAATGAAGACATTTCTACGGTTTTTGGTAATGATAACAACTTCTCTCTCAGCACCCCACCTTTGTCTGACAGCAAAGCTAAATGCAGACCTAGTTACAATTGCTTCTCTACAGACATATCCAATAAGAGCATATGACTCAATAAATTTTCCTTTTCCTTGCAGGCTGGCATGCTTAGAAGTCTTGTGGAGATATTAACTTTTCTTTGCAAGTTATCAAACAACTTATTAATGGTAGAAGAAGATGACTCAATTGAATTGTGTTCAGCAAACAACACTAGGAAATTAAGAGGGTTAATTAAAGTTTGTGTGTGGAAAGTTGTTTGTAAAGTTTCTCTTGTCTTTTGGTAAATATCTGGGAGGGTATAATTTGTGGTGGAAAGAGTACAATTATGGGATTGAATAAATATGAATTGAAAGAAGAATAGAAAATTATTGCCAAGTGTTTATCATGCTGCAGACTTGAGACTAAAGTAAAGTTAGTCAAATTTCTTAGTGGAAAAGTTGTTTTGCTAGTGCTTACTGATGAGACAATTAGAGAAGCAAAAGATAGTAATTATTGTTAAAAGAGTGTTGAGATGTATTTACTTGCACGACCAGGTGAAGGAATCGAAGAGAAAATGATAAAATTGAGGAGATCCAAAGATATTTTATGAATCAAAAACCCAAATCTTCTTGATATCTGACATAGAATTAGAGAGACCCAATCAAAAGGAAAACCCAGCCCCAAATGTATCAACTGCTTCCGCATAAACCCTAGTCCTCCCAATCAGGTTTGGGTTGGAGTGTAGGGATAGATTCTGCAAGAATCATAGAATGATTAGGCAAATATATTAAACCGTTAATTATGAAAAACAGAAGGAACAGAGGGATTGTTAAAGAATTAAAAGTCTAGAGAAAACTAGGGTTCATAGGCTTTTTTTTTTAGAAACAAGAAATTTTGAATAAATTGAGAGCGATTGAAAGAAAAGACAATGAAAAAAAACAGAGAGGAGGACGGAGAAATCAAAGAGAACTAAATCATGGACATGCAGGAGATAAAGATTGATGAATCAAGAGAATTTTGTGAATCGGTTGAGCTGGGTTTTTCACCCGAGTTGTCGCCCGATTTACAGAGCCGTTTTTTTTTTTTTTTTTTTGAGTTGTTAGTGGCATATATTCTACTTATCAATACAAATTATGCCATTGGTTCGAAAAAAATTGTCGTGCCTTTTTGGCCACATTGGTAAGCAAAGATATTTGATCCCTAGCCTAATATAATTTCTGGTCCTTCTTATATAGGGTTCCATGACGACTTGCCAAAGTAGGTAGATCAATCATCACCAAATAATTTGTTGATGAGATACTTAAGCTACATTGTCGAAGGCTAAGCCATAGTGACTATAAACTCACATGAATAGTCAGATAATTAGATGAGTCTAATCGTTAGTGAGTTTGACGGAGATTTCTAGTTGGAATCCTAATGGGAGGTGTTTACCTTTCTTTCATATTTTAAGGCTTGATACAAAGACCACGATAGCAATATAATCTCGTGCTTTATTTTCAGTATTAACCATCTCCACTCGTAACTTTCCTACACCATGCATTATTAACGCGATCAATTTTTTTTCCATGGCATGCCTTGCTCGAAATTATGCGCATATTTTTTCTTCTCAATTTCAGTTGCGGACCTGTACACCCATTATTCCATAAGCATATATCGGGTAGGTTAACAATAAGAGTTTTTTCTACACTTTCCCAATAAGAGGTTTTGGTTTCCTAATGTAGTTTCGAGTCCAAATATGGTAGGTTTAGGATTTCCCAATTGAATTTGTCCATCGAATTCCAAACACGATAAGTTATGTTTTTTTTTCTTTCCCTATTTAGGTTTGTATTTTTTTCAAACCAATTATACGTTGCCAAGTGTCCTCACCAGAACGCTCGTTTCACAAAACTTAAAAAAAACTTGTTTCGACCAATAGGAAGCGAGGATTCCTCACCGTTCAAAGTGGGAGCTTTATTTGTCTAGACCTTTAAGTCTTTAGATGATAAGACATGGAATGATATCAAGTGAACTCTTGGGGAGATTGTACTTCAATGTGCCTCCCATAGTCCCATTTAACAACAGAGTTCAATTCACTCTGGGAGGGCTTTTGTACATATTTCTTAACCATATTTTAGGGCATACAGAAAAATTCTTGAGCATATCAAATAAGGGAAAAAATGGGTCATTAGATAATAATCTTAAGAGCCCCTTATCCACATTTTTTCTTACTTTAATTTTTTTTTTTTTTTTAATTTTGTTATTTTTCTTTAAATTGCTTTTTATTTACAACACACTAGGTTAGGCTAACAAGTTATGAGCCGAACTTCCGTGTACTCTTCATATCTTCTAGAATATAAAACACAGTTTGGCTAACTTAGCCTAGATAAAGAGTGGTCAAGATTTGTCTAGAGAAAAGATAAATCTTCGCTGATTGTTTGTTCAACTTTAATATTAGTAAAAATGTTTTATTAATTGGTGTTGTCTCATTAATTGCTCATAATGTATGGTTTATTAATTTTCCGATTCCCTTGATTAATCTAATAATTACATCTTCCATTAATAAATAATAATATATAATAAAAATTATATCAACATATATTATTAGTGGTAGTGGAATAAGTAGGGGTGGTAGAAGAGGTTGCGGGTGTTAGTGAGTGGTGGATGCGGTTGAGTGGTGTAGGAGGTAACATTAGTGTTGGCGGAAGAAATAGTGGCAATGGATGGGTTTTTTGGTGGTGGATATGGGTGAGTAGAAATATTAGTTCCTTGTTTTTACAACATGGATAACATCGTATTGTGAAAGGTGTAATCGTTTATTTTTAGCACGATTGACGAAGGAAGATACCAAATATTTTAGGGATGATAACATATCATATAAGAAAAATAATTATAACCGCTGGATCACCCAAATAGTACCCTTGCCATCTTTAGTACCCGATCGTATAAATCTTGGTTTTTGCTGTTAAAACAAAACTGATTACAACATAAAAGAGAAAGTCAACAAGAAAAATAAATAATGGAATATATTAATTGACGATTTGAGTTTGTTCAATCTAAATTTTATACATAACTTTGTGATTAAAAGTAAAAGTAAGTTCAACAACCTACGAGGGTTGGGGAGCGGCTGGTAGCGGAGAAATGAGTGGTAGCAGGTGGTTTGTAGTGGTGGAAAGTGTCGGTGAGTAGCAATAGAGTTCCGTTTCGCCACAGAATGGGTAACATTATTAAAGTAAAGACGTGGTTGATTGTCCTAATAATAAAATAAACTTGACTAAAATACATGAATATTAAAAAAAAAATCGGAATCACGTTATATAATAGTTATAGATGAACGAAATGAGTTAATATCATTACACAAACAATTACTTATTATTGAGATGTGCCGTTACGGAACAGGTTATACCTTAGCCAGGTATTCATTTCTCCATTTTTTTGTTATGTATTTAAATGAAGATTGACTAAGTAAGGATAGATAAAGAGCGGTCTTGATTTTCTCTCCCAATTGATAAATCCACAGTTGTGGTCGATCCCATGAATACACGCTTTAATTGACAAAGAACGCATTACATATTCTCTTCTTCCCACCTCAAAAGTCAACATCAAAACGGAGAAATTTGATCGACCAAAAATAACAAACCTATCTTTTGATAAAATTGAACAATTGGTTCTCTTTCCTGCACACGGTAGGAGAAACGGATTTAAAAACTCCAATTCTCCACTTTTGAGTAAACGAAAATCATAAATAAAATTGGGAAGGAGAGAGAGAAAAAACTTTAGAAACATGCTTCTGCTCAATCTTCTTTCCATGTTCTTTCAATCTTCATCCACCTAAACATACATCTCTGACCAATCAAACTACTCTGAGATAACAAATTTTGAGAAGACGCTTTCTTTTTTACATTGCTTGATGTATGAATTTTAGGTTCTATCATTTTCTTGAATTTCATTTGTTGTGTATTTAACTGAAAGTATACAATTCCAAAGATAGGCTAATTGATTACAATAATATCATAGTTAAAATTAAGGGGTGTTTTATTTTTTTATTATCTTTGAAAACGCGGGGGTACAAAAGTACACCACTACTTGTTTCTTAGGCAATATGTATGGACAAAATCAATACAACTCCGACAGTTAAACTCAACCAAGGAATAATATCTAGAGTTAAATATCTTTCTCTTGCGATTAGAACGTTTACATATACAAGTCCGTGAACCTAATTACAAAAAGATTACTTGGACGGTACAAAAGACCAATTGTCCAAGAATCAATCTAGTCGTATCCAACAAACTAGGTTGGATGTATCTATGTTAGAAAATAGCTTGGTTGAACCCACCAAGCGTTGGTATGTCAAGTTTGGTTTTCATATTTTAGTGAATCAAAAACTCATTTAAAGAGTCGCTTGATTATATACTAGAGTCAACTTCATATGGGTTAGCTTGAAAGTGTTAGGATATGAGACTTACAAGTATTACATGAAGACTTGAATAATGTGAAGAAGTGTGGAGCTACAACGACAACATCATCCTTCCTCTTGAGGTTAGTAATATTTAACTTGATCTGTTTCATTCTCTAACGTATCTTTCAAGTCGTGCATATTGAAAACATAACTGCGAAGCTGTGTATGATACTCTAGATAGACATAGTATTAAGGAATACAATACGAGGTTTATTTCTTAACCATTAAACTTTGTATATAAGACATCGACATGATCATATGAATGCTATTATGATTATGTATGGGTATGAGTGAAGATTTCATCCTAGGAAACAATGTTTTACATTCGTTTAAAGGAAGTAAGTTCATAAACTTGTTTTGTGAATCGAAAGGGAAGTCGCTAGGCTTATTGGTATTGTTATTGCAAATCTATTTTGAATTACCAATATGTGTGTGATAGACGCATTATTGTGTCTAATATGTCTCAATTGTATATATTGTTAGTGTTCGATTTTGTATTTATTTTGTTATTTTATGTCTTTGTAGGTATTTTTAGAGAAATAAGCTCTTACGGCGAAATTGGCTCGAAAAGTGGTGTTTCACACCCCAGGATAGAGTACTAAAGGCACCCAAGAAATGCACCAGAAGCACCCTAAAAATGTGTCGGAGGAACCCCGGAAAAATTACTATCTACGCCCAAAAATTACTATTTGCACCCCATAAGACAAGTGCTAAAGGGACACCCGTGCAGGATTAGGGGGAGGACATCTTCTTCTCAAATTCAAAAAATGAATTTTGGCGGGAAAATATTTTCATTAACAGCAGAATTTCGATCGGATGTTTGGACGTGATTTAGTCAGATTCAATCCCTGAAATTTAGTGGGTAGACGTGATATGACTATATAAAGCTAGTATGGGTGTTCGTTTGGATCAGAATTGACTGAATCGTGTCATGGAGCAAAACAGGAGAGTACGTGCAAAGGGAGAAGATATTCACGCATTTACTGTTGCTGGAGTATGCTGGGAGAGTTTGGAATGTTCTGTGAGAATGCTAGATACGTGTAAGAGTTAAACAAGGAAAGAAATACAACTGCAAACGCGTGGAGAAGCTAAAACACGAAATTATTGCCGTGAGAATAAAAATAATAAAGAGAAGATTTTTTGAAGTTATGGAGGAGATTCGATGCATCTTTCGGGTATAAATAGATTACCCAGGTCATATAGAAGGGGTGTCAAGAGTTTGGGGAGCTTAGGAGAGCCAGAGAAGAAGAAATCATGAGTTGCAGAAACTCGGGTTCTGCTGCTGCAGAACTGAAGAACACGAAGAACAAAATCCTGTAAAGGAAAGTCGTTGAAAACTGTCGCTTAAATGCGACAGTTCCCAACTCCTTTCCAGCGACCGCGAAACAGAGTCTACAACACTTCTCTTGTATCGTTCATTTTGTGACGATTTTTGTGCGTCGCAAATTACTGTTTCTCACTATTTTCTCCGTTTTCACCATTGTAAACAATTTTTGAGCAAATAAAAAATATTTTGAGAGTGTCTATAATATGAGGAGCTAAACCCCAACACTGGGACGACGGAGGAGGCCGAACTTCTTACATGGGTAAATTTGTTTTATTCTTTTTTATGACTTTTGCACTAAAATTAATTGAAATATGATTTGATTAAATTGGTTGTCATTTGATTAGATGGGTCATGCTTAGCTTAGGTGATTTGATGTCCCATGCTTAACATTTACAATGAATGTTTTGAGAATCTACCTTGGCAAAAATAGAGTCCATGTTTATATATCTTGAGCTAAAATTGTTGAGAATAAATAAGTGAACCTTATGTTATGAAAATTGGCTAAATCCTTAGTCCCAGTACCTCTTGCACCAATTGTAATATTATTGTATATTTTTATTAAATTTAAAAACTCGAATCTTCACAAGTCTCAACGAACCTTTTACTACAACAAAGTTGAAATCACATCAATTTTAGGCGTCGCCGACGCGGATTTGTTTTTAGATTTAGAGTTTTTAGATTTTTATTCTTTTGTTCTTTTTTACGTTTCTTGGGTATTTGTCTTTTTGTTGCAGGTTTTGAATCAAAGAGGAATTGGAGACGAAAGACCTGGGGGATTAAAAGCTAGACAAAGCGGAAAGAACGGAGAAAAGTCGAAGATACTTTTTTTTTTTTTTAATTAGATTTTTTTTTTTTTTTAGATTTCATTTTTAGAAATTGTAAATAGGCCTTTATTTTTGTAAAATTTTATTTTTTTTGGGACATTGGACTTTGGACTTTATTTTTTTTAAAAATCCTTCGGGTCGTGAGATTGGGATGTTGATTTACCAAGACCTATCTGTGTTTTCATGTTTTGTTGAGGTTTTCATTCATGTGGGAGATTATTGGAAAACAATTAATAAAAAAATGATTTTTAAAGTTTTTAAGAATAATAATAACTTATTGTTTTCTTTTGTGAATGAAACTTATTATTCCCACATCGTGGAGTTTCTATTTTTTAGTTGTTTTAAGAGACTATATAAACATTTTAGTGTCACATTGGGGAGTTCCTCTTCTTAAAATGTATTATTCCATTATATAAACAAATTTCTCTACTTTTGTAAAATCCAAGCGAAAGGGATTTCTCTATATTTTAGGACCCCAAAGGAAAAATATATTCTATCGTTTTTCTTAGGCGTTTGCGTTTTTCCTGAAGGGTTTTTTTCGGAGTTTCCAAGATCATGTTTAGCATTTATTACATATGCTAGTAGCAGATGTAGTAAGGTGTTTTATCTGGAGGCATCCTCCTTGTGGGGGCTATAGCATCACCTTTAGGTGTAGCCGGGCGTTAATGTTTTAAGGACAGCGTGTTGAACACGTGACTCAATCTGTTTTTCCAAAGTTTTACCATGTTGTTGTTGCAGAGACCTGAGAAGCTTGTCTGTTTTGTCAAATCGATCACTTCCATTATAGAGAAGCTAAGTGTCAATAACTTTTATTTGTTTGATTTTTCCTTGTTATTGATTATTGCACCCAACAAAAGCATGGTGTGAGCATGAGATCCCACATTACAAGTGAGGCGAGTCGTGTAGGATTTTTTCCGGCAATACGATTTGGGGATCATTTCAAGTTTTCAACTAGGCTATGCATTTGTCAAGTGAAGTCGGCTCCAATATAAAAAACCAAACAAGTGAAACTATACTATCCGACCATATTAATTAATTGGGGTGAACAGCTGATTTGGAATATGCCAATATGCTACACTATACATCGGATTCCATGCGGTGGAGACTCTTAACTTTTCGTCTTTTCCCTTGAGTTTTCTTCAGGGCCGAATAGAATCTTCTATTTCCAAATTGTCCAAGTTAACTGCAAATAACAAATAACAAATTCATTGTCGATCGTGGTGACCTAAGGAAAACCATGTAAGTAATTAAGTTTGGATATAAATGCAAATAGTTGGGAGTTATGATGATTAGCATACATAAGCTAGAACATTTCGCTCGATTTTTTGGCCATGGCAGTAAGCAAAAAGTTAAACGTGGTCCTTATTTTGATCACGTTACTTGTGTTTGTAACCTTAGTTACAGATGCGAGCTTTGTGGAGGTCTGGAGTGGACCGGGATGCATGAATGGACAGTACGATGTATACAGTAACTGTGGATGCTCGACAATTCATGAAAATGGTGCCTATCAATTCACATATCAAGGACAAGAAGTTTGGTTCTACAATGAAGATGCTTGCCAAGGTGAAGTTCACACTACACTCCAATATACAACTGTCGACTGCAGATCATTTGGATGGAGGAGTCTCTTGATTCTATGTTAAAGTCTTTTAAGCAATGATGCTTGCTTCTGCCGCCGTCATTGTATTCAAGCGTGAGTCCAAGAATCAAAGTTACATAGCGAGAATAAAAACATATATTCATACGGTCATGGTGATATTTATACGTTTAGCTTTTTCTTTTTCTTTTTTTATCAAAAGAGAAGATTTATTAAGAAGAAGATGAATGTTCAAAGTTTCTACCAGAGGTAGAAGAAAAAAGAAAGCAACAAATTACACGAAGAGGGAGTCCCAAGAATTTAGCCTTAATTACTTAATTAATTAATGTTTCTGTTAATAAAAACATCTACAATGAAATAAGATCCATGGATTGTTATTTTTCGACAACCCTTTTTTACTCATTCGCTTTCGTTTTTCCCTTATTTTTTCTTATGTTTTTTTTTTTTGTTGTTGTTGATGCGCAACCATTTTCTTACCTCATCGGATGTATACTAAATCGTGTGTCCATAATTTCTTATTTGTTTATATTTTCTAAAGTATTCTTATCGTGTTTGCATGTTCAAACAAAATATATAGGGTTTGAAAATTCTGAAATAAAGACAAAAAGATTGAGTGCCACGACCAGTGAGCTGTTTTGTTTATAGAAATGGGTTAAACTTAATTTAGCTAGATTCTAGAAAGTCTATTGACCAATTACGTAAGTATGTGTCATATCTTTCTTTCCTTCCAAACAACCATTTATTTTCTTCATTGTCATTGCCTATAAATCCATCCCACCCCAAAAGCCTCTGATAACAGCTGCATCACGATACTCATTGTCATAAGTTTTTTCAGCCTCTTAAATTTTCTTTCCTAAAATTTTAATACAAACTTTATTTTCATGGCAACTTACAACAAGAATCCGTTGCCCACCTTTATTTCGATGGCGATCATGGCTCTAGTTTTTGTAGCCTTAGTCAGCGATTTCGCAAATGCAAGCTCAATAACTGTATGGAGCGGACCTGGTTGTGACAACAGCGGCCAGATTATTAGCAACTGTGGTTGTTCAGCCATTAACCTTCGTGGTGGTTATAGTTTCGTTTACAATGGCCAAACTGCCGCTCTATATAATGAAGGTGGGTGCAGGGGAGTGGCTCACACACGGCTCAACGCTGATGCTCGCATGTGCAGTGGATTCGGGTGGAAGAGTATCTTCATTCAGTGCTAATTAATATATAATGTGTGTATGCATGACCTAGCTCGACATCTATCTAAATAAAGTTATGCATGATTGCTTGCTACTAGTGAATGTTCACTAAGCATTTCAGACTTTTATTAGTAAACAAATGAATTATTTTGTGTTTTCTTTTTTCTTTGTCTTTTGACGCAGAAAGGTTAACATTTTATTGTTCAGAAAAGAATTTCAATAACATGCTCTAGAAGAGCCAAATCCGCCCAAAAATGAAGAACAAAAATTTAAGTAATTTTTTTGTTTTTTCGAAGAAATTTTTTAAGATATTATTAAAGAGAAAAGAGCGTAAAGCCCAGAATATAGCCACTAGCCCAAGGCTGGAGCCCAATTATAACACTTCTTTAATTTGTTAGGAATTGATTTTTTGGGCACTACTATTTTTTGGGATCATAATTTGATTAGGCCACCTTCCCTATAGGTATGAGGGGTTTCGTAAAAGGTGGAGATGACTAGTTTATCCTTTAATCTAATTAAAATTATAACTAATCTACAACTTCTTCCTCTATTCTACGATTTTTTTTCTTCTCTTCTTCATCAATTTATGATCATCTAAACCTGATCATATGCAAATCTAATCAAAATCATCAAATTTTCATCGTCGTCGATTCGTTGAATTTTCATCGTCGATTAATCAATATATCTTTTTATATCTTTTGTGAACAAACCCATCCATAAGTATTTTCCCACAAACCCATTACTTCTAATTCGTTTTTGATTAAAATTTTGAGCAGTAGTCATCAAAATAGGTTGAATATAGAGGTTATAGTAGTAAGTTCGGTTAGGATAATTTTGAAAAAAAACTCTAGCTTTACAACCGAACTTTTAAAGATGAAGAACACGAAGAACACTTCGGCTAAGAATATTTTTTTTGTTCCTAACCGAACGCTTGAGTTCGGTTGAGTCGCAAAAAGAATTTCAAAACCGAACTCTTCTCTGTAGGGACAAATGTTGAGTTCGGTTAAATCGCAAAAATAAATTCCTAACCGAACTTTACTCTGAAAACCTATATAATGAGTTCGATTGAGTGGCAATTTTTTCTGCTAACAGAACGAAGAGTTCGACAATGTTTTATAAATGTTGCAATCATGTTGAACCTGTAGATTTTAAGTGCATGGAAAAACTAAGGGTTTGGCTGAATGACTGGTTCGTACAGATTTTGCGAACCTAGCGAACACTGTTGTTTAAAGTTCGGTTACAACGTGGTCGAGTCGATTGAGCCGAACAAAACTCTGTAAACTCAAGCATAGCAGTTAGGTTACATTTGATTTTTCATCAGCTAGCCGAACAAACAAAAACTCCATTAAAGCTCTGGTTCGGTTACCTGTGTATTTTCGATTTATGCATTTGCAGAAAGTTCGGTTACATGTTCTTCATATAACATAAAATTTCCTAGCGTTTTTAGGGGCCACTAAAAAGGAATTAGGGGCCAACAATAAAACAAAATAGGATCACCCAAACCTAAATTGAGTTCACCCCTTATCCTTTTTTTTCGTAATGGCAAAATTGCCCTTCAATAATCGGAAATTAAACATGAATTCGGTAGTTACTGTACATTTAGTTATTGTTAGCAAAATTATTTGAAGTTTTTTTTTCCCCCCCGAATTTTGGTTCTACCATAATCGGTAGATAAACATCTATTTTACCTACCGATTATGGATGATGTTCTTAAGAAATGATGAACATCAACTAGAATCGGTAGATAAAATGATTGTTATCTACCGATTATATAATCGGAAGTTAAGTTCACTTACCTTACTTCCGATTGTTATAATTCCAAAATTCGAAAAATTAAGGTTTTTTTTTCAAAAACTCATTTTGGGGCCAGTATATAATCGGAAGTTTAATTAACTTAGAATACTACCGAATATGGTAATTCTCATTTCAAAATGCCACTATATAATCGGAAGTTAAGTTCACTTACCTTACTTCCGATTGGTATAATTCCAAAATTCGAAAAATTAAGGTTTTTTTTCAAAAACTCATTTTGGGGCCAGTATATAATCGGAAGTTTAATTAACTTAGAATACTACCGAATATGGTAATTCTTATTTCAAAATGCCACTATATAATCGGAAGTTAAGTTCACTTACCTTACTTCCGATTGTTATATTCCAAAATTCTAAAAATTAAGGTTTTTTTTCAAAAACTCATTTCGAGGCCAATATACTTTCAGAAATTAAATTTACTACCGATTATGGTAGTACCAAAATTCGAAATTTAAATATATTCGGTAGTATTCTAAGTTAATTAACTTGATCAAGTGCCCTATAAAATTGCCTTCCACTTTATTTCCCGATTTCAATGCCCTGTAATCCTCTTCCAGTGTCTCTCTGAAATAATACTCAAAAGCTCCCAAGCAAGGTACATTGTCTCCTGCTCTCAAAGAAAATGAATTTGGGTCAAAGATTATTACATCTTAATACAAGAACTATCTCCAATTCGTCTCTACAGCATATCCATTATGAAATATATTTGAGATATTATCATGGGTCTGGAGGTAATAATTGTAGAGTTACACAACTTGAACGATTCGTCTGGGAGGAGTGTAAATCTGGTAAGATTAAGAAGTTGGATGATGGTTTGAAATACTTTGATCAACTGGTTTTGGAAAGGCCATTACCATCTAACATTACATTTAACCATGTATTGGGATCATTATCCAAAATCAAGTGTTATTCGGATGTGATTTTGTTGTATAAGAAGTTGAATTTGCTTGGAGTAAAACCCGATATTTGTACATTCACCATTTTGATTCACTGTTGTTGTAAGCTAGGCCAAGTGAATCATGGGTTTTGTTTGCTTGGAGAGATCATCAAGAGAGGTTATCACATTCACTGCATTGATTAATGGGTTATGTTTTCAACAAAATATTGATTTTGCCTTCAAGGTGTTTGATAAAATTACTGGCTCAGGTATTCAACCTAGTGCCTTTACATGTAATACTCTAATACACGGGTTTTGTAGAACTAATAAAGTGGATCTTGCTCTTCAGCTAAAAAAAAATAGATGGTGAAATGGAACTGCAGACCAAATGCTGTTTCATATTGTGTGATTATAGATACACTTTGTAAAGGAGGTTTAGTTGATGAAGCTTTGGTTCTCTTCTCTGAAATGCTTAGAGATTTGAGTGTTGTACCTGATGTAGTTGTTTACAATGCTTTGGTTAATGGTCTTTGCAATTCAGGCCGGTTAAGTGAGGCAAAGAGACTCCTTGAAGACATGGCCAATAGAGGAATCTCTGCAGATGTGAAGACTTATAATTCTATCATTCATGGTCACTGCTTACATGGTCAATGGGAAGAAGCAAGCAGATATTTTGATGAAATGATGGATCGAGGTATTTTACCGGATACAGTAACCTTTGGCATATTAATAGATTCCCATTGCAAAGATGGGATGTTGCAGGATGCTTTGGGGTTATTCAAACTGATGGACAAAGTAAACATTAAACCCGACCAGATTACTTATAATTCAATGATTGATGGTTTGTGTTTGACAGGTCGGCTGCAAGAAGCGGTAAAACTGTTTGACTCGATGGTGGATAGGGGCCTTGAGCCAAATGAGTTTAACTACAATGTGTTAATCGATGGGTATTCCAAGAATCGCAAATTGGATGAGGCTATGCAATTATTTAAGAAAATGAAACGGAATGGAGTGAAACCCACAACAGTTACTTACAGTATACTATTAACGGGACTATATCGAGATGGAAGGGTGAAAGCTGCAAAGAATTTGCTTGATGAGATGCAAACGTTTGGTCTATCTCTAGATATTGTCACATACAGTACAATATTGAATGGCTACTGCAAGAACGGAAAAATAGAGGAAGCAATAGAATTCTACGAATCCATGGAGGATCCAGGTATCTCAGATAATGTTTATATGTACAACATTCTTATTCATAGTTTGTTCCGCGCTGGCAAGTTGGATGATGCAAGAAAATATTTTGATGAAATCCCTAACAAAGGAATAGTGCCTAATGTAGTAATTTATAGCACAGTGATCCAAGGCCTCTTTTGTAACGGGATGGTAATGGAGGCTGAGAAACTAATCATCGAAATGGAAGTGAAGGGTTGTTTACCAAATGCTAGAACATATGATATCATCATTAAGGGTTTTCTTATAGCAAAGGAGGTCGACAAGGCATTGCAATATTTTCGCAAGATGCGTAAAAGAGAATTTGTACCTAGTGATTCCGTTGTTTCCTTGTTAACAAACACTCTCTCGGCAGATGAGCTGAAAAATCTGTAATCTTGTAATTGTTGAGGTAGTAAGCAATTTAAATCTCTATGTTTCTGTAATCTTGTAAGTGTAAACATATTTTGACGAGGTTTCTTTACTTGCCTCTTCTTACTCCCTTGATAAAAAAAAATTTAAAAAACTCGTAGGAAATTTTTTGTTGAGTTCCAACTTTTGATGCTCTATAAGTTCCAAAAAATTGATTAAAATAACCAAAGACAAGCAGATGCCTCTCTACAAAGCAGCAGATTGTGGGATTATATCAATCGCGCTGCTGAAATGGAAAATCTGAATATAGAGATAGGAAAAAACAGATTGGAGAAGCTGAATTGATTAACAAATAAGTATAGCTTAGCTAATACTAATAGAATATCACTCCTATAAAGTTGAAGTATTCTGTAGGATAAAAACAGACTAATGGAAAATCACTTAGAGAATTTCTGATTAAAGGGATAATGTCATTAGAATTGAGAAATGGGTATTCGTAATCCAATTCCAAAAAGCTATCTAGACGAAGATTATTGCCACTGGCATGCCCCAGAGATCTCGTCAAACTAAGAACAACGGCTTGTCTGGCTAGCCACTTGCACCTTCTTCTCCTAGTCCTTTCAAGGAAACTAATGTATTGTTGTGAGGAAACACTTGATAAAATTGTTTCTTAAAATCCACCAGTGTTTTCGAGGTACGAGCTTTTGGGTTTTAAGTACTAATCTTAAAATATTTTGAGTGATCATTGGTTGCACGAAAGTTTTCATCAGCCAAATCGAAAAGTGTATCACTGTCCTCCCAATGAAGAGCTCCATTCACAAAGACACCGCGTTCTTGATGATTATACTCACATTTAAGATTGAATTTTCCAATGTTGCGCCAACCATTGCCACTGCCCAGAGTATACACCATGACCTCTACATAATTAGGTTCATTCTTTAGCTCATTCACTACTACAACTTTGTACTCATCGGTTGAAGGAAGGTAACCAAATCCAGCCCAGTCATGATACCAACAAGACTCTCCCTTACGCACAGGAAGAACAATATACTCTCTAGTCCTGGGGTTACAAACACAAAACCTACTTTTCAAATCACTAACACATATCAAACCATTAACCGAACCCAAAAACGCATTATGCTCAAACGGAGAAACTTTTCCGATCCTTCTTATGTTATCAATGGGTGGCTCATGATTCTCAACATATTCAAAATAGTGAAACTGTGTCAAGTTTGTGGCCAACGCAAGAAAACTCCACTTACCAGAATCAGCATTATGATTGAGATGATGACTTGCGTGCAGCTTACGAAACGATGCATGCTGAATATGATTTCTCCATGTTTTGGATACTAACTTGCAATCTAGAACTAATTCAACGGGTAAACGAATGAGAATATCCCATATAATCTCTGTTGCGAGAGTACTGAAATAATCCATGAAAAACCCTTGTTGTAGAAGAAATTGTAGAAGAAAAGCAGGACTTGCGTTGAGGGAACGGTAGAATTGTATGGTGAGAGCCGAAAATTATAGGGCTACGCAATTAAAGAAGGGCCATAGGAAGTACAAAGCCCAACAACAACTCAGTTAATTTCCACACCGATTGGTTAAGCACCAAGATTTGGTTCATGCGGAAGTAATAGTTTGTCTTTGCGTTCGACTGTCAAAGATGCAAATTCTTTATTTGGTCTCTCCTCTGATGTTGCTTTAGTTAAAACATCAGTTCTATTGGTGGCTACTTCAAGGGCACAGCCCGACTGCACTTGGACAGAGTTTATCTTGTTGGGGAAATTTTGCGAAGGAACACACGATGGAAACTTACGCCTAATAAGAAACTGCAGCTGTTCTTCCTGTTATTTAAGTTGTTTGCAAAATTGACAAATCAAAGAGATATAATCAACCACATTTAAGCTGCAGTTCCACTTCCGCATTTCCCTCTGCAACTCCAGTTTTAGAATAAGTGTCTTCTCACATGTAACAGCATCGACTTGAGTTCCATTATCCAGTTAAATTCTTGCACACACAGCCCCTTAATCAGTTTAGCGGAAAACTGATATGGGACATATATTCACAAGTCATATATATTCCAAGATATGGTTAATATCTTTGATATTTGTTAGTTTTGGTATTTTTATTATTAGGATAATTAGTTTTTTTCTTTGAATTATCTTCTTTTATGAGAATAATATATTCTCTTAGGTCAGTTTGGTAACATTTGGATTTTTAGGTTTAGATGTTTGAGGCTATAAATAGCCTATTTCATTATCTTTGTAATTAGCTTGCGAGATCGTTTAATGAAAATACCATTTGGGTTAAAAATCTGTTTACTTCTCTTTGAGAGATTGATCATTATTGATCATTATTCATTACTTTGCTCCTGGATTGGAGTTGATTATCGTTATTGGGTCTTATTTACCGGAGTGGATTCTCCACGTGTCGGTTTATTCTAAATCGTTTCCGCTGTGCCGTATCAAAAACAGTAATCTCACGGGTCAAGATCATAACCCGTCTAAGGTCTGAAAAGTTGCCGCAGAGAATTGAAAAATTGCACAAGTTTCCTCGTAAACCTGTAAACATGTTCCATCATTTGTTCTAACGTTCCTTGTTGCTGACATCCAAATCTTGTAACTTTGTCACTAAAGGTTCTGCAATTCAAAAGAATATAATGCTAGAATTGTTTTGCCAAGGGAAAAAGATTAATCAAACAACATACCCTTCAGAAAATATTCTAAACTAATCACTTACAAAAACACAGAGAAACCAGCAGCGTCTTGCATCTTTACAGTATACAGAACTGAATTACAATTCAAGGATGCTAAGAGATATAAATTAGAGACACTGTTTCTTAATCTAGATGTATGCAGACAACCTTGATCGAAATCACATATAAAAAACCAAATAACATAAAACCTTTCTAAAACCACGCAAATCAGAATCCAAACTAAACAATCAAAACCCATTTCAAAATGAGAGAAATGGTTCACTACACCATATCCTGCATTTTCCAACATATCAGTTTCGGAGGTGTGCAACGGATATTGGCGTTGCACCACTGCGCAACGTTAATATCCGTTGCACACCTAAAAATAACGTTGGTCTAAATAAATAATATTGGTTTGTTAAATAAAATTAATGAAGCAACGTTTGTGAAACGTATAAAACGTTGGGCACTGTTGGTAATTTTGTAATATCGGACATTTTCATGGGCTTTTAG
This sequence comes from Papaver atlanticum, assembly GCA_023531105.1. NCBI lineage: Eukaryota > Viridiplantae > Streptophyta > Magnoliopsida > Ranunculales > Papaveraceae > Papaver > Papaver atlanticum. The sequence goes on along the minus strand of JAJJMB010010543.1, from coordinate 529,378 downwards.
TAGTCTTTTTTATTTAATCTTAATATTTTTTTATTTTTATTTTTTTTAGAAAAATCCTAAAATTGTTTCCCCAAATTATTTCCCTCTCAAATTTTCAGCAAAATCATCCTCCCTCCTAAACTTGAATCAACAAAAAATTTCCTCCTAATTTTCCCCTCTAATTTTTCACCAAAATCATCTTCCCTCTCATTTTTTCACCAAAATTTAATTTTCTCTCAAATTTTTCAGACACAGATATTTTATTACTCTCCCTCTCTGTTATTTCACCGAATTATAGTTATAGTTATTACTCTCGTTTTCTCTCTCTCTCTCTCTCATTTTTTCTATCTTTCAGAGAACGTCAGACGAAAACTTTTCTCTCAGATTCACAATCAAATCCAAAATCTCTTGAGCTTTACTAACAAATCAAAACATGAGTTTCAGTAATCAATATCTAGAAATCTCGATCTATTCTCTAGAACCCTAAAAAATTCCTAAACCTAGAATCGAAAATCAAAATCAATTCATCTGATAGTTGATTATCATCAGGTATAAACCATTATTTACTAGTACTGTTGTTTAATTTTGATTTTGTTGGTTATCTTCTGATCTATTTGTTGACCTAACTCCGTGAAGTTGAGTCTTATTGCATGTACAGATTTACATGTAATTTTAAAGCATGGGTGTATTTAGATTTCAGTTTAATGTGTTTATTGAAGTTGTTTTGGTGTTTTGAAGTTAAGGGTTTTACTTTGATGTTTTGAAGTTAGAGATTCTACTCTGCATTTTTTTTTTTTTGGTATTATGTAGAATTTCAAGGCATGGGTGTGTTTTGCTTTGATGTTTTGAATGTTTATGCTGATTTGTGAGCTATTTTTTGGGTTAAATTGTTTTTTTAGTTATCAATCTCTTGCTGCTTGATTTCAAAGTCACTTGTTTGATTTGTTACTGCTGGATGTAGTCTAAATTCTGTTAGTCGAATTTTATCAGTTGATTTATTTATCTCATAGTTTTATGGTTCAGAGATCCAAGATGTGAAGTCTTTCATGTATGAATTTGTCATCCAAAAAGCCTCAAATCCATGTTCTGAATGAACTGTTCCTGGTCATTTTTTTATGCTTCATTATTACAATGTAACTGAATTTGGTTGATGAATTTATGGGTTAGTATACCATGATCTGATAATGCCATCCTTGATAACATCTGGTTCAACTCTAAGGACTCTTTTTGTAAAGCTTGCATGTCGATATCCTTGATGAATTGTAGCTGTCATCTGTAACTGATAACGTTGATATGTAAATTCCCGCTGGATTGTACTCATATTGATGTCCTTTTTGGTGTCAGGTGAATCTTCTACAGCTGAGAACGGAACAGGGGAAGGCGAGTACTACGTCTGGCACGAGTGAGTAATTTCAAGTTGGTTCCTTGGAGTATCTTAGAAGTGGTCTTAAACATGTTTTGTGTGTACATTTTTTTTGAGGTGATGGCTATCTTAGATGCCACGTAGATGTTACCTTTGTATTGATAGCATCTGGTTCAACTCTAAGGACTCTTTTTGTAAAGCTTGCATCGCATGTGGAGTATATTGAAGTTTTGCTTTGAACCTTCTCTTGACCTCTGCTTTCTGAATCGTATAGCAGGAGGTAAACTGAACATTTTGCTTTGTTATGCAGTAATCCATAGTGGATAGATGGGACATCATTAGGTTTGAACTTTTTTCATAGGACATATGCATTATGTGTTCTGCATGTAGGAATTATTTTGGGATGGCATCTCTAGTTTCTTGATCTTGTTACTTGTCCTTAGGAATTATTATCGATTATTCTCTAAATTATAATTGGGACAAATTTTATGTGAACCACAGCACCAGATTCTTGGTGTATGTTCTGAAATGGGAGGGATTTGAAGGGTCCTGTCCTGTGCATCACATGTTATCGTTACTATTCACTAAGTAGGTGAAGTAAGATTGTGCACATTTTTGACAACTCCTCCCTGGATTGTTTGTTTAACTTTTTGGTATGTGTGCATTTGCTGTATTAAACAAGAGGTTGCCTCTTAGTCGCCATATTTCATAATGCCTCTTAGGGTATGAGGTCACAATTAACAATCCAATATAAATATATGCGTCGCTTTTATACCATTCATACTTTGATTTCCTTAAAATGTTTTGAGGTGATATCTAATTTACCATTTTCTTATTTTAGCTGTCATCTGTAACTGATAACGTGGATATGTAAATTCCCGCTGGGTTGTACTCATGTCTATGTCCTTTTTGGTGCCAGGTGAATCTACTACAGCTTAGAACGGAACAGGGGAAGGCGAGTACTACGTCTGGCACGAGTGAGTAATTTCAAGTTGGTTCCTTGGAGTATCTTAGAAGTGGTCTTAAACATGTTTTGTGTGTACATTTTTTTTTTGAGGTGATGGCTATCTTAGATGCCAACTAGATGTTACCTTTGTATTGTATGATACACTTGTCAAGCAAACTTAAAGATAAGGAGTCTTGTATAAAAATAGTAGTACTTGTATTTTGGTTTTATATATGCAAGTCTCATGTATAAAGATCAAACTTTGTTTTCTTTCTAGTATTCCTTGGAATCTAATATGAAATGGTCTTTGCATAAATCATTTTTGGAAGGTACTGATAATGACGAGTCCAGAACTGGAAATGTTTTAAATTAAGCAGACCTAGGACATGTATTAGATTAACTATCTCCTTTTTAATGGGGCGTGACAACAACAAATAGTACAAGTTTTTGGATGCTGAAAGACATAGAAAAATAGGATGAGTAAGAAACAAAGAAAGGTTAAGACATAGAGGGTTTGTTGCTTGTTTGTACTTCTAGTATTCTATACTTTCTGCCTCTCTCGTATTGTGCGCAGTAGTTTAATTTGCTCTTAGTTTGATTATAATTCAGTTTCTGCTTATGCTTTCAGTTTGCATAGGAATCAGTTTGCTGGTATAAGAATGATTGTTTTTTTTTTCGTTGTGAATTATAGGCTAGAAATAGTGCATCAACTATATAATCTGTCCTGTCTTCATTATTGTAGAATGTCTCAACAGAGTGAGAAAAGCTGGATGTTTGAAGATAGGTTTAGTCATTTGTATAGAACATGAGTAGATGCTTTTATTGCCTTTGCATATAAGAACAGAACTAGAGACTCACAAACTTGTCCCTGTCCTTATCGTGTTTGTCGTAATGCAAAATCTAAGAAGTTTAAACTAGTGAGGCATGATTTAAAAGTGAATGGCATGCTAGTTACATATGTACATTGGTCACTACGAGGAGAGAAGCCGACACCACCATCAAAGGTAGTTGCCGCAAATGTAGAGCAATTGGTTCAAGAAGAAACTTCAGTGGAGCCTGTAGAGGAACATGTAGCAGAGGATAGTAGAGATGATGGGTGCAGGTTGGGTGATTTTGTTGACAATGCATTTGGGGTATTTGAAGGGTTAAACGAGCATGTCGATGTAGGTGATTCTGAACATCCATTTATTCAGGATCCTAGCTTAGGTAAGAAGCACGACAAGTATAAGAAGTTATCAGAGGAGAAGATATATCCGTCATGTGAGAGTGGTCATACAACACTTTCTGTCATAGTAGAGTTGCATCATGTAAAAAAGACTTTTGGTTGGTCAGGGAATAGTGTAACTTACCTCTTGGGATTACTTAAAAAATGGTTTCCAGAGGGCAATACTTTTCCTGAAAAATACCCGATAATGAAGAAGATGCTGAGAGATCTGGGAATGGAGGCTGAAAATATACATGTTTGTGTTAACCATTGTGTGCTGTTCCGGAAAGACCTTGAGAATGCAATAGAATGCCCAACTTGTGGAGCATCTTGGTACAAAGTTAAAGTGGGGAAAGATGGAATATCACGGCCAACAAAAGAGCCAGAGAAAGTGCTGCGACATTTTCCGCTCGATGAAAGACTTAAGAAGTTTTATACTATACCTTGGATCTCTGAAGACATGACGTGGCATCATAGAGAAGAAGTGTCTTACGATTATATGCGTCATCCAATAGACTCTGTGCAGTGGCAGAACACGAAGGAAAGGTGGCCTGAGTTTGTAAGTGAAGCGCGTAATGTGTGGCTTGGCATCTCAACTGATGGGTTTAATCCTCGCGGCATCCAGTCTACCGGTTATAGTTGCTGGCCAGTTATCTTGGTAATGTATAATTTTCCACCATCACTATGTATGAAGGAAGAGTTTCAGATCATGTCGCTGTTGATACCAGGGCCTAAAGCACAAGGACAAGACATCTGTGTTTTTCTTCAAGTATTAATAGAGGACCTGCAACAACTTTAGGAGGGTGTTGATGCATATGATATGAGTTTAAAAGAGGCATTCAAGTTGAGAGAAATTCTTATGTGGGGTATTCATGATTTACCTGCATATGGAAATCTTTCTGGATGTGTAGTTCATGGTTACAAAGCGTGTCCTTGTTGTGCAGATGAGACGGAAAGTAATTGGTTACCTCACTCCCGCAAGATTGTGTACAGAAATTTCTGAATATTTCTGAAGAAGAATCATCCTTTCAGGTCAGCTACATGATGAAAATTTCCTTAGTTCTTTTTGATTATCTAACATGATGAAATATCGCATGAATTTGATACTGCAATTACCTGCAAAACAGATGACTAAGCATGGCTTTTATATTTGACTTTGGAGTTTCTGGTTCATTGTTGATTTTAACATGTTCAATAATTTCCAAGGAAGTTGGTTTAAATTTGTTATTGCCACCATTACTTTTATCAACATACACACCTCCATTAGAGCCCTCAGAATGTTCTTTGTCTGCTATTCCCGTTTCTTGTATTATAAACATTTGCTCTTTTCCTGTAATTTAGAATTATACGAATGTTCCTCTAATGTGAGTCAGTAAGTGATTCAATGATAGTGTTGACAGCTAGGACTAGATATTCTTGATAAGAAAATGAGTTAAAACAACATGTTGACTGGTTTTATACGATTTTATTCAGTTCTTAATTTTCAGTTCAGTTCAGTTCTTCATTTTTTGTCAAGCTTGGTTTGGTCATATATGATCAGTTCAGTTCTTAATTTTTGAAATTTTGACTGTTCAGTTGAAAAGGAATTGCATTGGTAGTGAGAATTTTTGTGTCCTCTTTTCAGGTCAGGTAAGTATATGGGACTCCAAACAAAAGAGAAGGGATTGGCACCAGTTCGATTAACCGGACAAGAAGTAATGGCGAAGACCAGTCATGTTCATTATGTTCCTGGTAAGCTTTCCAAAGACGGTAAGAAGAGAAAGAGAGATTTTTACAAAAGGTCGAGGCTGCTGGATATTCTAACATGGGTTTATAATGAATATCGTCATTGTATTGATGTAATGCACGTTGAGAAGAATGTTACTGAACATCTTGTAGATGCTTTTCTTGACTCAAAGAAGAAATCGGAAGATAGTGTGTGTGTTAGGAAAGATATGGAGGCTCTGAATATTCAGAGGGGTCAATGGATTACTCAAGATCCTGAAACTGGTAAAGACATAGTACCTGACACTCCTTATATTTTGAGCAAGAAGGAGAGAAATGACTTTTTGAAGATATTGAAAGACATGAAGTTTCCGACTGGATTTTCCTCAAATCTTGGAAACAATGTCACTCTCCAACCTCCCGGTCTGCATTGTTTGAAGTCGCATGACTTTCATATGATTATGGAATATTTGCTGCCAGTTCTTCTACAACATGCTTTCCCGCGTTACCCAGACCTTCGATGGCTCTTCAACTGATCAATTTGTTCTTTAGAATACTCTGCTAAAAAGTTCTGATCAAAAGTGAACTTCAACAGGCCAAATACATGGTTGCCGAGGCATTGTGTGTTGTGGAAAAGTATTTTCCGTCTTTTTTTTTCGTCATCAGCATCCATCTGGTGGTGCATCTTGCTGATGAAGCTCTAACTTGTGGACCAGTTAGATTCCGATGGATGTATCCATTTGAAAGGTAATTAGTTTAAAGTATTTTGATAATGGAGCATGAACTGAACCAAGTTTTAACTTAGTTATTGGTAATCGACACTATAATCTATAGACTATGCAGCAACTAAATAGTTTCATGTATAACTTAGGTAGAGCTAGGCTCCAAGTTTTAATCACTAGTATTTTCAGTACACTGAAACGAGACCAGGTCATAATTTTAGAGCAAAAAATGATGGTGTCAAACTATTTTCTTTACATGTAGTTTGTGTTGTTACACAGGGCGATGAACCTTTACAAGAACATTCCAAGCAACAAGCGTTATGTGGAGGTTCGATTAAAGAAAATCAGCTTTTATCTGAAGGTGTGGTGCATGCAATGGAACACGAGGGAAACAACTCAAAGGATGGCAATCACAAAGCTACATGTGAAGCGTTCTTGGATGCCGATTCTGAGTACAATGATGAAGGCCCTCAGGGATATGGAGATAAGAAAGTGATTTTATCTGATGTACAAATTATACAGATAGTTAGATGGGTGATATTTCGTCGTGAAGTAGAAGATCTTGCAGATTACTATGCGTGAGTACCTTTTATATTGATTCTTTATGAATACTTTTCTTTTGTAGTTTGTGATAACTATTCTTACATGTAAGACTGGTTTGCCAGTGAATACTGTGATGAGATAATGGTTGATAGAAATCGGATAGAGAGTACGAGAAGCGAAGTACAACGACAAACAGATTTCATAAAATGGCTGTATAATAAGGTAATTATGCTGAGATTTAGATGATTTTCATATTGTGCTAGCCAGTTTTCTTTGTGACTGACAAGTTCTGTAATGCTTCAGGTGGTGAAAGAGCGCAAAATGAACTCCAAATTGTGGCGTTACGTAAAAGGGCCTGTTGGAGCGAAGGAATATAACAAGTACAGGGTCAATGGTCATATTTTTGCATCCAAATCCTATGAGCTAGAACATGATCGCGTCACACAAGATAGTGGCATTTGCATGAAAGCAACTCCAACATACAAGGCAAGTAGTAAAGATAAAAACCTCGTCGATGGTGTGACTAAGTGGTATGGTGTGGTTAAACAAATATTGGAGCTTGACTACACAGAGTTTACAGAGGTGGTGTTTTATTGCGACTGGGTGAAAGTTGAGAAGAAGAGTCGTGGGTGTAAAATGTGTCCAGATTCCAATTTGGTACTGGTGAACTTGAATAATTTCAGAAGTTCAAATAGTTACTTTGATGAACCTGTAATACTTTATTTTGAGGCTTCAGAAGTGTTTTACTCGACAGATTTGAAGGACCCTGAATGGTCTGTTTTAATTCACTCTCCAAGAAAGATTACTAGACAAGCAGATGACTTATTGAAGCCTGAATTGGGAGAATTCCAGTCGATATTCGAAGATGAAACCCATTTGAAAACCTTGCTAGTATCACGTCGTAGTTAAATGTTGCGTGTTGTTATCTGATTTTGTTTATTGGGTCTGAAATGTTGCTTTGCTTTCCTTTTAGGATTGGGTATTTTGACAAAGGGTATTTTGACAAACACATCATCTCCTACAAACTTGCTTTTTTTTTGGGTATTTTTACACAAAGGAAGATAGATAATAGCGAATCTTACAGGCTTTTTGTTTTTGGGTATACTGACTAGGGAGATTGCTTAATATAACGAGGAATTCTACGGACTTCTTTTTAGGTGTTTTTTTTTGGCGTTAGGAAGATTAGACAGACTACGCATCTGTCTACTCTGTCTTTATTTTATTTTTGTGGTTTCTATGCTAAATGGAGTTTATCATATATATATATATATATATAAATTATTTTTCTTGTTCATTTTAATGTCAAACCTTTTTAACTCCGCCAATGCAAATGCGTTGCCGGTCCCAAGACCGGATAAAGGAAGAGGGAGAAGGTTGGTATACTCCTGTCATATAATATGGAGTTGCTCTTTTTTTTTTCTTTTCAGGTAACGGGTTTCCTTGCACCATTTTGGTACCAGTTCTTGACATTGATTTTCTATCATTCTTACTGGTAATCAAGGGTTCTCTACTTTTCACTGTTTTTCTATATATTGGGATGATGTTTAAAGTCTGATGTGGTGATTGCAGTTCAGTTACTTGTGGAGTATTGAAGAGTTGTTGTTCAATTCCATGCTAACCGTCCTGTGTTCCTATCTGATTTGTTTTTGAAAGGTATGCATTTGAATCCTCACCAATTCCTATTTGATTTGCTTCAGATAGATTCAAATTGAATTGATCTAAGTTAATGTTTAGTAAATCAGGTCAAACTTGCATAAATAATGCCAATGAATAATCACAGTTTAGTTACTAACAGAGAAAACCACAAGTGCCGCACTTAGGACCTTTCTATATGCATGCAGCAAAGATATTATTTTTAATTATTCAGCTTTTTTATTTCCATTTTTTTATTTCACATTTATATACTTGACACTCTCAATCGCTCCTCGACAGAATGTTCACCTTGGAGGTCAGCCAAGGCTTGGTGACAAGCAGGATGATGACATCATGATGACCAGCACCTAACCAACATTTTGAATATCATGTCCATAAAGTGGGAAGCTTATCACTGAAGTACAGGATCCTGTGCAGAGGTATCATTTTGAATATCATACACCCAATCAAACTCATATATTATCAAAGTGGCAGTTCCTAGATAGATATATTTATACAATTGCAAGTGCATTTTAAACAGTATGTTTAGTGGCTGCTATTTGATCTCCAGATGTTGTCTCCTTTCAACAATAAGAACTCTTTCCCCAGTAATATAACAAAGTTGCATATGTGTATACTGTGTATTAGCATGCGCTGTCATGTATACCTTGCTTACATGCTTTAGATGAACCATCTTCCAGGAGATGATCATGATGGGTCTTCAGTTCTAATTGGTAGATATTTATCCTATAGTTTTAGTTTTCAGATTTATTGTGTCCATGGTAACCAGTATGAAAACTTGCATAAATCATGCCAATGAGTATTGCAGCATTTGAATCTATCTGAAGCAACATCCAACTACACTTGATCAGCCATTCCTATCTGATTTTATTTCTAAATTGATTTTTGTAGTCGATTAACGGTCTCAAACAAGCGTGAAAATTATTGTTTTCAGTTAGTTTTTTTGTCTTCAAAGCTTAGTAATAATAATTCATATCTGCTGGTGGTGGGATTGGGAGTTCACATCTATTCTGGTGGTTATAACAAGCTTGTTTCTGTTTTATACTTATACAGATGTGCTCAGTCGGTGATGGCGATGCCGATGCAGGCCCTGACATTATGGGAAGCAATTGCAGGTCATGTTTCCATATAAGGTGCCAGGTTCTGTGTTATCTCTCATTAACACACTGAATTTTACCAAACCTTAACTTCCATATAATTTTGTCTCTACTCTTCGGGATATTGATTTTAATGCTATTAAACTATTGGTACTTCAGATACAACATATATGTAAACAACTGAAGGTATTCTTATGAACTAATTCATATTGTCAAATTTAGAAACTTGGATTCGTGACCGTAATTATCTTTAAATCGACCAAATAATTATATGGTTTATTATAGTTCATCTGTTACATGCTGATTCATATATATTTATTACAAGCTGATATATATGAATATATCTTGATGGATTGTGATGGATTGTGATATATTGGGTCTTTTAGTTGATCTACAATGGTATATGAAGGTGCAGATATATTTTCAGGTGCATAAATCTGCGGGAATTATCGTCGGAATTCTCTTTTTTACCTGGAATTATCGTTGGAATATTATATTTTTTACCTGTAAACGGGTTTGCAACATATATAAGTGTTGCTCAAATTAGAGTAATACGTTTCCTAAATTATTGTAACCGTGGCACAAATTAAAGAATCCGTTGCTCAACAAACGTTGGTAAGCTTTTTGACCAACGTTTTTATACATTGCACAATTTAATTTGCTTGATTCAGCTTTTAAAAATCAATCATCATCAAACCCTAGATATAAAAAAGCAAGGGGAATAGAAACAAACCCAATTCTTCAAAAGTACATATTACAAAATAAAGAACATCAAAATCAAAAACCCCTAACTGATTCACAGAGTAGGTCAAAATAAAAAAAACTTCAAAACATTCTGGATAAAAATAAAATTAACAAGCAGTAGTTGAACGATTATACCTGATGATAATCCACAAACTGCTACTGATAATCCCATTGAATGATTTAATTTTGGATTTCAGTGGAAAAATTGATTTTCTGGGTTTTGGAAAATTGCAACTATTGAATCGATTACAAGATTTCTAAAACATGGGTTTTAATTTGTTGAAGAGAAGACTAGTTCCAGGGAAAACCTAAACGAAGACTAGCATTTGATGAAGAAAAAGACAAAAACGGGATATAAATGGTAAATTAGAGTCACCCCTTATCCATGTATTTTAACTAATTCCTAATCTACCCCTCACTAATCATGTTTAGTGGTTAAATATAATTAGGCAAGTTAATAGATTTGTTTGATAATCATTAGAATAAATCATTATCATTTAATTTGTTGATGCAACAACATTAAATCAAGATATTTATGACCATGAAGGTTTAGGTGAAGAACCAACCCGGGAAAGTAAACAAGCTAAATATACAAGTGCTCCAATTAGTCATATATAGGTATTAATGTATTGAAATTTGATTTTTTTTCATTGAATCCGCCATTGTTACGCCTGAAAAACTCAGTGCCAGCATGGTATTCATACTTTCACCATGCCGATACACAATATCCCCCAATTTTGAAATTGTATGTACACTGCCGGCACAGAAAGTTCATTATCGAGCATGCTGGTAGTAGTGCCGGCATGGTCGATTCCCAAGTGTACCGTGCCGGTTTGAGGACAAAAACATACAGAAAATCTGTCTGAAATAGCAAGTATTGGCATGGTATTCATCCTAAAAACCACGCCGACACCAGATATCGGCATGGTATTCATCCTAAAAACCATGCCGGCACTAGTATCGGCATGGTATTCATCCTAAAAACTATTCCGGCACAAAAAAAACAGTAGGGTATTCATCATGAACACTAGCCAGGAGTGGATTGAAACTGAAACTGAAAAGTTTCAGTTTATGATTCTAACCCAAACGAAGTTTTAAAACAATAACAACACTTTAAATATGATTGGGTATCATGTACCCTCTCAATGAAGCTATTTCTTCATCTTCTTCTTCTTCTTCTTCTTCTTTCTCAATAACAATTAAATTTAACCTACCTTTAAGAACTTGTTAGGATTTGATTTTGATTTTGATTTTTAGTTTTAAATTTTAATTTAGATGGAAGGGTATTTTAGTATTTCCGTCCCCAAAAACACCCCTTAGCGGACACTATTGGTTGGGGAAAGTAATTTATATCCCCCAATCGCGCGCTCGTATTAAAGTTGTCTGAAAAAAATTTAGATGTGCATTGAGTGTGGTTAGATGATGAAATTGGTATGTTGTGCTATTCAGAACAATTATAGAGAAGGAAACCAAGCAGCAGACGGTTTAGCGAATTATGCGGCAGACGGTAGCCAAGCTGGAAACTACTCAACCAGGTGAACCCGGCTTTTCTTAACCATATTCTATTAAGCGACTCTCAGGGAATCACATTCCCTCGTGTAATATCAATTTAGTTTCTTTTATAATAAATGCATGCTTCAAAAAAAAATAAAAAATGATGAAATTGGAGTGGAAAATCGGGGAAGGGTTTGTTAATTTTAAGATTGGGAGGGAGGGTTAAAAATTGAGAGGAAAAAAATGGGGGAACCAATTTTTTTTTTTTTTGAAGCATAATTTTAATCTTCTTAAAAAAATTTAAGAAAAAAAAAAATCAGAAAATTACTAAATAAATAAAAAAGAAATACTGAAAGCCCATAAAGATACCATATATTACATAAAAACCGTAATGTACAACGGTTGTATACGCTGAACAAACGTTGCACCAATAGTTCATTTTAGTATATCAAAATAGTATAATTTGTGCAACGGATTATTTGATGCGCAACGAATATTAACGTTGTAAACTGTGCAACATATATATCCGTTGCGCACTTCCAAAAACCAAGCGTTGCTAAAACCAGGATATGGTGTAGTGCTATATAGGCCGAACTTTCTGTTTGGTTTAGTAGATAAAGTATAGACCTAACTGAACTTAATATTTGCTTATACAGAAAAGAGTTCGGTTAGTAAAAAAAAATTCTACTCACCCGAACCTAACTTTTGTCTATACAGAAAGAAGTTCAGTTAAGGAAAAAAAAATTGCGAGTCATGAGTTCAGTTAGGAACAATTTATTTTCTTAATCGAAGTGTTCTTCGTGTTCTTCATCTACAAAAGTTCGGTTAGAAAAACTAGGGTTTTTTGAAAAGTCTCTTAACCGAACTACTATTTGTATCTTCCATCTTCATCGTATTTTGTTGATTACTACTAAAATTTTACAATAAAAAATGAATTAAAAGTAATGAGTTTGTAGGAAAAAGATAAAACGATGAGAAAAAAAAATTCTAACTCAGAAAATCGGAGACGACAAGTACCGGTTGAAAGAGGAAATAAGAGAAAAAGATAATATTTTTTTTTTTCAAACTCAAGAATTCGGATAGGTGATGGGTACGATTTTGATTTTATTTTGTTATTGATTTAAAATAGGTAAAGGATAGGTTAGTCATTTCCGCACTTTAGAACACCCCTTATAAGTGTAACCAAGATAGCCTTAGTAATAATTATGGTCCTCCTCCAAAATTGAATGGTGCCCAAAAAACCTAGCATTTTTAGGGGCCACCTGAAAGGAATTAGGGGCCACCTTTTTATTCCCATCCATTGAAGGTGGCTATGGGGTGTCTTAAAAACAAAAATTGTCTATATTGTCCTTCACCTTTATACTAAATCTAAACCTGTATCCTCTATTTTCATAATCATATTATTCCTCTTCTTCTTCTCTTTTCTACCCATTGATTTTTTTTTTCATTGTTTTAATTTTGATTGAAACCAAAGATCGTCGATCAAACGAATTTTATGATTGATTGTTTAAAATTAAAACCCAAAATTCATTAACCTTAAAGTTGAAACTTAGAACATCAAAAAAAAAAAAAAAAAAAAAAAAAAAAAAAAAA